>JAVJIF010033850.1:0-150011 GCA_038442645.1 Agave tequilana | reverse complement strand
AAGGTCGCCGTGTTGTTGTTTTATTAAGTGTTGTTTTGATGCGACTTGGAGTCACTCCGTGAGACGCGACCTGTCATAAAGATTTTATGAGATCTTTTTAACGTCAAGTCTACGTTGACGAACCCGCACCATTCGTTGTTTCCCGAAGCTGTTGTCCATTAAGGCCAACGGTTCTGATTAATGAACCATTAATTATGGTTATTATGGGCTGGCTATAAATAGGGCTCACACTCTCCCTTTAACAGCCCATAATTAGACTGTTTTCATTTGAGAGCAATTGCTCTGAGAATTTCCGCCTTCTTCAGAGTCTCTAACAGGGGCCTGCCTCCATGGATGAAGATGACCCTATGCACGAAGATAACCCAGAGCTTGATTGTCCTTTTTCAGGTTCGCTGGGCCTCTGGGAGTATATTTTGGCCGGTGAACTTGATCGATGTTCGTCCACAAGGAAGAAGTCATGGTCCTCGACGTCCACAGTTTTTTAACACACGGGAACCTCAATAACACCACTGCTCTTATTCAATAAGGGCTCTTTTGATGTTTAATCTTTTTTGTACTGCTATATTGTAACAGTCAATCTTATTGTATAAGAGATCGTTTTTTGTATCATTTTCACATGCCTGGAGATAAATGCCTGGACATAAATAAAAGACCTCAATAACACCACTGCTCTTAGTTAACAATGGCTCTTTTTGATGTTTAGTTTTCTTTGTACTGCTATATTGTAACACTCAATCTTATTATATAAGAGATCGTTTTGTATCATTTTCACATGCCTGGAGATAAATGCGTGGACATAAATAAAAAGCATATTTGTTTTTAATAAACTACGACCTTTGGTCGCAGTCATGCATTGCAAACAAAACAACTTGGACCAGAGACGCAACTGCGACCAAGGTCGCATAAGACTACAGTGCAAACAGAAACAACTGCGACCAGGGTCGACATTGCGAGCAAAAACTGCGACTAAGCAACTGCTGCGGTGACGTGTCACCTCGTCGCAGTGTTGTTGTTGATTAAGACTAAAGACCAGCAACTGCGACCAAGATTGCAGATTAATTTTTTAAGACTGCGGCCATCAACTGCGACCAAGGTCGCAGTGTTGTTGTTGATTATTTATAAAGACCACCAACTGCGACCAAGGTCGCAGTGATGTTGTTGATTAAGAGTAAAGACCAGCAACTGCGACCAAAGTCGCTGTGTATTTTATTAAGACTAAACACCAACAACTGCGATCAAGGTCGCAGTTTATTTTATTAAGACTACGGTCAGAAACTGCGACCAAGGCAGCAGTGTTGTTGTTGATTAAGATTAAAGTCCAGCAACTGCGACCAAGGTCGCAGTGTATTTATTAAGTTTGCGTCCATGGTCGCAGTATTTCAACCAATACATAGTAGTAAAAAATGTAATTCACACAATTAACTTTAGAAAACAGATTTATATATATTTAAAAAAAAAACAAAATACAATTTTTTTAACTTCTAATCGTCGTCATCACCATCGTAATCAGATTCGTCGTCAAGAGTCATGCTTTCGTCTTCTGTCTCTTCCTCCTCTTCAGGTACAGTCTCATCGTCGCTTTCTTCCTCTTCATGTTTGTGTTTTGGTTCATCAATGAACTCCCAGAAAGGGTCGTCTGTATCAAGCTCAGATTCTGACCCGTAGCGAGACATTGTTTCAGAACTAAACATAAAATCATCATTTGATGATTGGCTTCTTTCTGGTGAAGACGGTGGTGATGGTGAAGACATTGTTTGAATGTATTGGCTTCTTTCCGGTGAAGACGGTGGTGATGGTGAAGACATTTTTTGAATGTATTTTCGGAACAGTGAGAGTAACGAGTTTGAGCAAAAAATAACTTAGTATGTTTTTAATCCTTTGCTCATGACCCTTTATATGTATTTAATACCGGAATTCCAAAAGGTTTAAGCTCTCGGACCACGTGAATATCTCTCAATATATTTTCTATCTTTTCTCAAAAATTGTATACTTCCTAGGTGACTGTTCAGTTATCCAAAACAGTTTAAAAGTTAATACACTATAACTTTAAATTACTTTGAACTCCAAAACAGTACATTATTGCGACCAAAGTCGCATTGGGAACTGATAAATGATTAACTGCGACCATAAATTGCATCCGTAGTAGGATTGCGACTATGGTCGCAGTGTTTAAGAGCAGCAGTCGCAGTTTGGATATGTAATTAAAAGAGCTTATAAGTTAATATAGTGAGAAAGACCTTACAAAAAAAAATAGAATTAAAAGCTTTTAAAAGAAGACAAAATATAATTGAATATCAGAAGATCAGGAAATCCTAATCCTCGTCATTATCACCATCATAAGCAGATTCATCGTCTTCATTCTTCTGCTCTTCCTCTTCATCACTTATTTCCTCATCATCTTGCTGTTTTTGAGGTTTTTTTGTTTCACCGATGAACTCTCAGAATGGATCGTCTCTATCAAGCTCTTCGTCTGACCTGTTGCTAGGAAGCGAGCCTACAGCATCAGAGGACATGCTTTCATCAAGCATGTCTCCGTCAAGTGGCAGAGGAATAATGTCTTCTTCACTAACCCACATGAAAACTTCATTATCATCATGAATAGGAGGATCAGTTAATACATTATTTGATGTAGTGAGATAGTCAAAAGGAGTGAAGTCCAGACTGGTATCAGATTCACTAGAATATCCTAAAGACAAAGGACCGGTGGGGGATTGATTGAAGTTGAATTCTGAGTGTTCAGAGGAAGAAGATGGGGAAGACATGATTCAATAATGAATTTTTTTTGAAAGTTTTTGAAATCAAATTGAAAAGGAAGAGCAAAAATATAGTTTTTTTAGGTATGAGATAATATACTGATAACAAGCATTATATAAAGGTGAATATTGTGGAAGAACATGAATAGTAATAATAATTGTTAGAGGTGATGATTGAGTATGTTAAGAAGTGGTAAAAAAAATTATATTTAATTGAAGATTTATTGTGGGAGAATCCGAAGTACAAATTAACTTTTTATAGAATTGTTTGGCTATATCTTTAGATTACGTATGGTGCACATCTTTCCTTTCTCGAGATTAACATTAGTGCATCTCTTTTTTTCTAGACTGGTGTTGTATCACGGTAGATATAATATTAATTACTTCTTTTACATAAGGCATGAGAAAGAAGATTGCGAATTTGGTCGCAGTACCGAAGGAGGTCGCATTGCTATACGATAGCATTTTTTGTCTTGTATTCTTTATTCTGTATTAAGTCAGCGACCATGGAATGTTTTTTTACTTTTGAATGCTAGAAGTCGCAGTCGTCATTTAAAAGGGGTATTTTTGTCATTTTGATTCACGATTGTTTAGGCGGGATTTTTTGATTTTTTTTTGCGCCCACACTCTGCGACCGATGTGTGGCCTATATTCAGCCATGTCCCGCAGGCTGAGAAACTCTCTCAGCCCGCAGGCTGAGGTACAGTAAGCCCATATATATATATATATATATATATAATATATATATATATATATATATATATATATATACTTGTATCCTTTCAAAAGGATTTGATCCCGGATCCTTCCCACTCAAATTCAACCCTCCAACATTCGAATACAAGATTCACTCCGTTGAAGTTGATCTATACTATTTCAAGTATCTATAAACTAAAAATCAAGTGTTTTAAATACTTTTTGCCCATCCATCAAGTAGGGGAAAAACGGACGGCCTAAATAGTGAGTTGGTTAGTTTAACGGTGTAGAACATTTGAAATCTAACAAAATTAGTTTATAGGGGTTTTTAAATGTTTAGATCATGATGAAATGGCCGGATCGAGAATTTTTATGTCTAAAGACATAGATCTAACCAACTCACTATTTTCGGCCGTCCATTTTGCGTCGCTTGATGGATGGGCAAAAAGTATTTAAAACACTTGATTTTTGATTTATAGATACTTGAAATAGTATAGATCAACTTCAACGTAGTGGATCTTGTATTCGAATTTGGAGGGTTGAATTTGAGTGGGAAGGATACGGGTTCAAATCCTTTTGAAAGGATACAAGTCTATATATATATATATATATATATATATATATATATATATATAGAAGTTTTCAGGTACGAAATTTTCGCACTAGCTTGTGTGCGAAATTGATCCGAACCATCGGATCAGATCTTGAGCTCACCGCGAGATCTGCGCTGCCTGGGACTGAGTGGGAGATAATAATTTTTCAAAAAAGATCACTTTTCAAAACCAACTAAATTACTTAATTGCCATCTCTGTCAGCCTTTCTCTTCTCCGCCCCACTCCCCGCCCCCACTCCACACCCCAACAAAATCCCCACAATCCCCATTTCACTCTCTCTCCTCTAGATCTCCCTGATCTCAGCCTCTCCCCCCTAAATCCCCTCTCGAGCTTTTGATCTCGCCGCCGCCGCCCTAGACCTCGCGGCGCCCTTGCCCCAGCCTCCCCCCCTCTCTCACACACACATAGAGATCGGAAGCTCGATCTCGCTGCCGACCTAGTATGTGTTAATCTCGAGCTGATCTCGCCCTCGTCGTCGTCGTCGCCGCCGCAACCTCAGACTTCGCCGACGAAGCTCGCTCAAGATATGTTTATGCCGTACAAGAGGACTCCGCTGAGCTGGCTCAAGATCTCTGCCCAAGATGTGAGATTTTAATCTATCTGCTAATGTGATCAGTTTAGATTTTGGATCCTTGTTGTTGAGATTTTGTGATTCGATTCGTTTTTTGTTTGAATCGTTCTTTAGTTGGGAGAACATCTGCAAGTTCGCAAAGAGGGGGCTGACGTCGTCGCAGATCGGTGTCATTCTCTGTGACTCACACGTCATTGCTCAGGTGAAGAGCGTCACTGGGAGAAAGATTCTTGAAGGCTCACGGTAGTTAGCGTTTCTATCTACTTCTAAGTAAATTATTTAGTCTTAAAGTATCATGACTTGTAGCATTTGTTAAGTCCCAAAATTACTATGTAAGTTTTATTTTCATAGTGATTGTTCTCATCCAAAATTAGAGTGTTTTGTATATAAGTGGCGATTTGCAAAATTAAGACAATTTCAGACTATGTAAATGGTAAATTAGTCCAACGCATAATTGTAATTTATCTTTTTTTTTTGGGTATAGCTATGCTGTAATTTTATCCTTAAAATGAGTTTATTTATAATGTCTCTTCTTTGTCCTAGCAATATGAATCACAGTATAAATTAGTTTTTCTGTGATCTATCTGTTCACAGCTAATTTGTATATATTTTACCCTGTTAAAAATATTGCTATAGCCACTATATGTTTATGTGTAGATGTTACTCTTCAAATGGACAATTTTTAGCATATCTCTTATTGAATAAATACCTTGATGGATGTTGTTCCATAATGAAAATAGCGGCATTCAATAGTACAGATATAATTTGGTTTAAAAAAATCATGCAATTGACATTTGACAAAATTCTTTAGAGAAATATAGACCCTAATATTGGAAAAATCCTATATGAACATGAAAGTTTAATTTGATTAATAAAAGGATTTTAGAGCTTGATTAATAAAAGGATCTTAGCTTTGTATCCTCACATTCTATCACATGCCTTAAAAATCTAAAAGTTTCTCTTATAGAA
This sequence comes from Agave tequilana, assembly GCA_038442645.1. Lineage (NCBI taxonomy): Eukaryota > Viridiplantae > Streptophyta > Magnoliopsida > Asparagales > Asparagaceae > Agave > Agave tequilana. Next base: position 144,408 of record JAVJIF010033850.1, on the reverse strand, counting down.
ACTAGCCAATACTTTCCAACAATGGGATTTAGGTTAAACATCCTAAATGTTGTATTGATTTTCCCTGTCATTGATGTATACTCTTTTAAATGTCAACAGGGCTTGCTCCGGAGATCCCTGAGGATCTCTACCCTCTGATAAAGAAGGCAGTTGCTATTAGAAAACACTTGGAAAGGAACACGAAGGACAAGGATTCCAAGTTCAGGCTGATTCCTGTCGAGAGCAGGATTCATCGGATGGCTCGGTACTACTGAAGGACCAAGAAGCTCCCCCGTGTGAGACCAATCATCAACTTCTAGTTTCAATTCGCCGACAGAAGCCCTGAGGGGGCAAGGAGGCGCAGGCAGCTTGACCAAGTTGCTACATTCAGACGTGGTTGAATCAAGGAATGAATGGAGCACGCTCAGGCCTAGGTTGAAGAGCGAGGAGTTGAGATAGAATCAGCCATCTTTGATGAGATTGTAGATGAAACTGCATTAGAGATTGTAGATAAAACTGTACATAAACATAAAAAAAATTTTAATTCAGATTCTCACTGAATCAAATATTGTGTTCAATCTGTATCAATCAGTTTTCTTTTCTTTGTATTGTAGAGCTAAAAGATAGAGTTCAAGCCTTGTTACTTTGTAAATTTTAGATTATTTGATAAATGGATATTGTAAATGTCCAGATTATTTGCATTGTTAGCATCGATGATAATCTCACAGAGGATCTTTGATTGGTTAAAGAAATTGACAATAATTCATCTGAACTTCCATTTACATTGTGATCATGATACAAAGCAATCAACAGTTTTTAGTAAACAAATTAACAATGAAAATTACATAACCCTTCCAAGAATCAAATAGTACCATACTGACTCCTATGCATTCCAATACACAACAACAGCCTCTGTGCATGCAAGAACCAAAGTCCATGTCACTGCTGCTCATTCAACAGGTAATCTGACCAGTAATTTGAGAATTGAAATAGCCAAATCCGAACTGAACAACCTCTCTCCCTCTCCACCCCCAAAATCTTCCACTTTCTCAAGCCTCTTCTCGATCATATCGTGCAAGACGAGATTCCTCTCCACCGAGAAGTAAACCACTTCCAGTTCAGGATGGAAAACCAAGAACCTGATTGATTCCTTCTCTGTTATAGCTTTCCAGCTTATGTTGTGCTTCAGTGCCCACTTACAAGTACCCAAATGATTCTCAATCATCCAAACACTTAGTTTGCTGTCATCATTTCCGGGATGGTCGCATATGTGCCCTCCATTTTTTTTTCCTAATTGAGCATCAGTCTCGAGCTCAACTCCCTGATCCAAATCCATTAACAATTCTGAGATAGAGATCTGAGATTTGAGAGAGATCCAACTCCCTGATCCAACTCCACAGATCTGAGAGAGAGAGAGAGTGAGAGAGAGTGAGAGAGAGGAGCGGATGAGATCGGGGAGATGTTGAGGAGCGAGACTGAGATGGAATCGTGGGGATTTTGTGGGAGGGAGGAAAGAGAGAGAGAGAGAGAAGAGAAAGGCTGACAGAGATAGCAATTAATTAATCTAGTTTGTTTTGAAAAGTGATTTTTTTGAAAAACTATTACTCTCACTCAGTCCGATCAAATTTTCGCACCAGCTAATTTCGCACACAAGCTGGTGCGAAAATTTCGTACCTGAAAACCTCCCTATATATATATATATATATATATATATATATATATATATATATATATATATATATATATAGAAAAATGTATATCAGCCTGCAGCTGAGAGAACTCTCTCAGCCTGCGGTGACGTGGCTCAATTTTGTCAACCCACTAACTTGCGGCCCACTTATAGGAAGAAGTTAAATTACCAAATACCCTTTATGAAAAAGCTACTCTTTCGGTAACTTTCCTTATTATTTATTATTATTTGTCAAAAGGCAATTTTTTGGATCGCACGTTGTCAGACTTGGGTTATTGTTTATTGTAACGCCCCGATCCCACGGATACGGAGACGTCACTGCGACGTATATACGTAGGTCAGGAAAAGCCCCCACGTATATACGCTAAGCATAAAAGTACAAGTAAGGGATCAGAGTACAACACAAAGCGTGGTATACATACACATGCCAACATAAAAGGTACATATACAAAGTCATCACAGTGTATGATAAACATTACATATTACATATGTCTTTTATCACAACCAAGTCCAAAAGTAAAATATACAATAAAGATACAAATGCTCACGAGAAGGGTGAAGATCCCGTGAGTCAAAAGGAGTCTGGCACGAAGGAAGTAGAGCTAGTCTGCCTGCTCACTAAAGAAAGCTCGATTTACTGTGGACAGCTCCACTTCGATCCAAGCTTCAACCTGAACATACAAATCCAAGGGAGTCAGGACCTCCCAACAATGAACAGGCTACAGCCAAATGGCTAAGTGACAAGAGTAGAAAGGTTAGAACACAAGTAAGGCAGATATGAACAAGTGAATCATAAAACAGGAAACCCAGGTTAAAACTGATTATAAGCAAGATTGATTGTATACGCTTAAGTCACGGTCCCATGAGACTAATACATCGAAGGAATAATCCAAACAAGGAAACCCTCATCTATATACCTTTATCTCATGCCACAGAAATCCAAGCGTATAGAATCAGAGTTGCAAATCATATGAAAGTCAAACAGGAATACATAACAAGAATACTAAGAATCATAACTAGAAACATAACTGGAATAACGGGAATCATAATAAGTATCACAACTGGAAACATAACTGGAATCATGACTGGAATATCAAGAATTATAATAAGATCCATAACGGTTATCAATTATTATTATAACTCGTCTAACCCATATATCTAGGTATGTGTCTCGGTATCGATCCCAACCCACATACATCCATATATAAGAAAGTCGAGGGTTGTTATCGGAAGCTGATGGAGAACTGATATAGCTTCTTATAGTAGTTCCCATACACCTGGGACCAGTTTTGGAGGCCAAAGTCCCCCTAACAGTAATCTGTGGGCCCAAAGTCCCACTAACAGTACCGCCAATATGTCATATTCCCATACTATAAGCAAGATATCATTCCGGCATCCATCACTTCCTCCCATACCCATACAAGTTGTAGCTTATTAAGATTATCAGGTTACGGGAATAAACAGTCATAACAGTAATAGCCCTACAGATTCAAGAGGTGGCCCCACCGTGAGGTGTGGCACTTTGTTCCATAAAACAAGACAGGATTACCGTAAACATAATAATTACAAAGTCAGGTGTATCATGCTTGGTTTTAAAAGATAGCATGACAAGATGGTGATATATCACAAGCAATAAAACATAACAATAGATTGATAATAGGCCGGGTCAGTCATGACATAACAATAGGGTCTAGCAAAGTAGTGGCATGTCAGGTGATATACATGTGTTAAAAGGAAACGGGTAACTGACAGGTCTGAATTATGACAAGGCAAGAGGGAACATAGAAGCAACGAAGAGTTCAACGACCTCGAAGGGTCTGCCACACATGGTATACGATAAGGAGTAAGAATATCACTGGCAAGATACAAGTATAAGAATGAAACAAACAGTTGCATGGCAATACATAAACATAGAAATATGAAGTGACAAGAGGTGATATACATTACGTAATAGGTCATGAAGTACAAGTCATGAAGTACATGAACCAAGTATGAGATCCAAAGTTAAGAAAGTAAATAACTATAACAAACAGCCAAAGTTAGTCGACTAGGGTCAATGGAGTAGTCGACTAATAGAGGGATTAGTCGACTAACAGTCTTGTATAGTCGACTAAATCTGTGCACCAGAGAGTTGGGTTTCTGATTCAGGAAAAGTTAGTCGACTAAGGTCATATGGGTAGTCGACTAACAGACACGTCAAGTCGACTAACAGTTATGATAAGTCGACTGGAGCCGAGAGTTGGGGTTTCTGGTTCAGGACAAGATTAGTCGACTAGGGTAAAAATGTAGTCGACTGGGGGTCTCTAGTCGACTAGGGAAATGGGTAAGTCGACTAAAACTGTGAAATCAGAAAAGGTTACGTTTCAGTTAAGGTTTTCTAGTCGACTAGCTCCTAGGTTAAGTCGACTAATCGTGGGCAAAAACTGAGTACAGAACAGAATTCGCTGGTTGTGTTTGATGGTTAAAAACATGATTTTGAAGATGCAAATATACAAGAATTGTAAATACAAGTATGCTTGGAATTAGATGAGTCTTGGTGAGTAAAAATACTCACTTGGAGTGGTTAAATTGGAGCTTTTCGACAATTACCACCAAGACGAAGAAGATGTGGTCCCAAATCCAAAGTAGTTGTTGAGGTTGAAGATGAAGATCTTGAGGATGCTTTTGGTAGTTGAGGTTGAAGTGGAGATGAAGGCCTTGATGGTTTGAAGTTGGGGTTTGAGGTTGAGATGAAGGAGGGATTTTGGTGAAGGCAAATTCTTTGTTGAAGGGAAGTAAAAAGGGTTAAAATGAAAAGGAAGTGTTTATATAGTATTTGGATTTTGTGAAGGGGTTGCAATTAAAGTAGATGAGAGGGGCTTTTGTGCAAAGAGGGGAGGTGAGGTGTCTCTCCTAGCCACACTTGGCAAACCATGGAAGAGAGAGAAAAGAGGGGCATTAATGAGGAAGTAGGTGGAAGTGTGTGGAGTTGAAATTTTGGGGAAAATGGAATTTTTGAAAATGGAAAAGCTTGTGGTTGTGGAGGAAGGAAATAAAGGAAAAGGAAAAGAAAAGAAATCATAAAGGAGAAGATATTATCTCTCCCTTGGACACAATTGAAACTGATGAAAATACTGATAACCGGGTTTAAGTCGGGGATACGGAAAACATTTCGGAAAATACCGAAATCGTCCGAAATTCAAGTGTCTCGGAACGACTCGCAAATAATTACCAAAAATCAATAATAATATATAAAGACCAATAGTGAAATCCGTTTGAAGAAATACTTTATAGTTTTAAAACTAAAAATCCCGGAATCAGTTACCTACCGACTCCGATGGAATTTTCATAAAATCATAAAATTCTCAGAAAAAGTATTTAAGTAGGAAATGTAATTCTAAAAGATAAAGTCTAAAGGACCATCATGAAATTCCAAACAGTTTGAGAATTAAAAATTTGGGAATCGGTCAGCGGCACTGGCCGACACCGGTTTTGAAGAAATTCAATTTAATCCAAGAAAAATCCAGAAAATCACAGAAAATCTAATATATTGGAAAATAATATTTGAAACTGAAATCGGTCAATTCTACACATCAGAAAGACTAAATCGAAGAATATACTATGATCGGGCCTTCGGTTCAGACTAGGGCTGACTCCGAGTCCACGAATCCACATCCAAGATAAGACAATCATATAAGGAATTCATAACACAGAATAAATACAGGAAACAATTCAAAAAATACGATCGAAAATCTGAATACGCAACTAAGTACGTATTCCGGAACGGGGTATTACATTTATTATTATTTTCCCCCTTTTTTTATTATTCTTTGATTTCTACTGTATTATTTTTGTAAGTAGTTGTACTTTAAAGTTTTACTGCTACAAAATTCTCCTATATAGTTTATTTTTTGTGTATATAATGTAGACAGAGACTTTAGTCGCAGTGTACATGGTTAATTGCTACCAAGGTCGCAATGTTGTTATTGATAAAGAGGGCCAGCAACTGCAATCTAGGGTCGCAGTATAATGACTGCGACTTAGGTCGCAGTACGTTAGGTCGGTGTTTCCTTTATATTAACACGCATAGCGACCAAGGTCGCAGCGTTGTTGTTGATTAAATCTAAAGACCATCAACTGCGACCAAAGGTCGCAGTGTGTTTTATTAAGATTGCGGCCAGCAACTGCGACCAAAGTCGCAACCTTCATTTTAAAATTTTATATACGTGTGAAATAATATAATTATTAACTGCGTCCTTGGTCGCAGTATATTCGTTTAGCGTAAACATCAATAAAGACTATTAGTAAAATATTTAAAATGAAGGTTTGTAACAATTGTACATCATTTCAACCAAGACATAATAGTAAAAACTGTAATTCACACAATTAACCTTAGAAAACAGAGTTATATATATTAAAAAAACAAAATACAAATTTTAAACTTCTAATCCTCGTCATCACCATCATAATCAGATTCGTCGTCAAGTGTATGACTGCTTTCGTCTTCCGTATCGCTTTCCGTCCCTTCCACCTCTTCAGCGACAATCTCCTCTTCGCTTTCTTCCTCCTCATTGATGTATTTTGGTTCATCAATGAACTCCCAGAACGGGTCGTCTGTATCAAGCTCATCCCCTGACCCGTAGCGAGGCATATCTTCAGAACTATACATCCAATCATCATTAGATGATTGGCTTCTTTCCAGTGAAGACGGTGGAGAAGACATTTTTGGAATCTAATTCCGAACAGTGAGAGTAAGGAGTTTCAGCAAAAACAATTTAGTATGTTTATAATCCTTTCCTGATGACCCTTTATATATTTTTAATCCCGGAATTCCAAAAGGTTTAAGCTCTCGAACCACGTGAATATCTCCCAAATTTATTTTCTACATTTTTCCCAAAATTGTATACTTCCTAGGTGACTGTTCAGTTATCCAAAACAGTTTAAAAGTTAATACACTCCAACTTTAAATTACTTTGAACTCCAAAAACAGTTCATTATTGCGACCATAGTCGCATTGGGAACTGATAAACGATTAAGTAACTGCGACCATGATCGCTGTCTCGATTAAAGTATCGCCGTATAAGGAAACGCTGTAACTCAAACAGGTCACTACTGCGACTTTGGTCGCAATACAATTACTGAACGCATGTTTGTTTCTAACATCAGTACACAATAGTAAAATTCAAGTTGTAACAAATGTAGATTGGAAATAATCAATGGAACTTATAATAAATAAATGTATATAAATGTTTATAAATTAAATTAATAAAACAAAAAAATTATTCAATGAATTGCTATTGCAATTATTTTTACATTTATAAAATAAAAAATTGTGCTATATCAATAAATTGTCAACTGTTAGTCATTAAATACTGTCATTCGTATAATTTCTGTTTCTCCATCCCAACTCTTCTCTTTATCTGCAAGTATCATGTATGCAAGCTCACTTCTTAGTCTCTGTACATCAGCATCCGTAACAGTATCAACAGCTGCTGAACTACCGGACGCTATGCTTTCCATGTACTTGCATACATATACAGCGCAATCAACACTGAAATTTCCATAGAGTAATCATTAAATGAAATTAGATTTTTGTACTAAAAAGAGGTAGAAAATATGAAAGGTAAGGAGATGTCAAAAATTTATATACCTGTTTGCTTGTCGGGGGCATCTTGTGTATTTTATATTTATTTTTCTCATTAATTTATTGAAAACAATCTCAAAAATCTGTAATAATCTTTCTTTCTGCAATGTCAATAGGAAAAAAATTAGTATTAATCAAATTAAATGCAAGTTTCTAGTAATCGAAATAAAAAATTTCAACTCACCATTATTCTTGCATCTTTTTGGTAAAGCTTTGATATACTACTAATTTTTTCAGCTGGGACCAAAGAGTTGTAAAAAATCCACTCTCTTGTGTATCGCAATCAAATACCAACAAGGTCCAGTGAAATCCGGGATCATCGGCACTATGTTTGTGATTGATCGGGAAGAACATGTACTGCACATCAGCTGTCCACTTTTTCAACAGCTGCTGCTTGATGAAATGATCTTCCAGATCTTCACTTTTATATACAACACAGTGCTGCGGACAAGAAAAAAATAAATAAAATACAAAACGAATTTAAAATATAATAAAAATTAATTAAAATAAGAAGTCATTACGTCAAGACAACAGACTGCGATCCAGGTCGCAGCGTTTCTTAAATAACCCATTTTTATATTAATTAATATAGCGACCAAGGTCGCAGTGTTGTTATTGATAAAGAGGACCAGCAACTGCAATTTAGGTCGCATTCTTTTCTTTACCAAAATTATATTCGTTGTAATTAATATTTTAATGGACTGCGACTAAAGTCGCAGTACATCAGTATCTGCTCCTTTTATATTAGCACACATAACGGCTAAGGTCGCAGTGGTGTTGTTGATTAATCCTCCAGCAACTACCTGAGTCGCAGTACATGAGTTAGTAGCAGTACATTTTAATTATAAGCTGCGACCTTAGTCGCAGCTGCGAACTTAGTCGCAGTACATGAGTTAGTCGCAGTACATTTTAATTATAAACTGCGACCTTAGTCGCAGTACATGAGTTAGTCGCAATACATTTTAATTATAAACTGCGACCTTAGTCGCAGTACATATGTTTATGCCTACACAGAGATAGAGAATATTAGTAATTTGTTCCACAATTGATATTACATTAAAACGTAAAGGAGAAAGTAGATTTTTACCCAAGCTTCGCTCCGAAAGAATATGTTTTTTAATCCTTCTCATTTCTCTAGATGCTGCATGTAGAAATGAATTATATTCGCATCTAAGTCTCTACTGAACATCAGGTCCTCAATGTCATTCCTTGTAATCATGATTCAGTTGTCGGTATCCTAATCCGCAGTAGAACTGCAAGATATTCAAAACAAAATTAGTAATTAAATTGTTCTTATATAAAGGTATAACAGTTTTTTGATATGAATTATAATAAAATTAATTAACTTACTCAGAGAAGGACTTGTCGAAGAAATTTTTTATAAGAGCTTGTTGATGGGGCTGCAAAATTCTGTATGCTGTGGTTTCGGTCAATTCTCTCGATTTTGGCTCAGTGGAGGAAATCTCTTTGTCGCCGAAACCAACGGCAGAACTCACAGCCGCAGGCTGTGGAAGAGGATGTTCATTTATTTTCTTCTTCTGTTTTGGATAAACGAAGTCGGAGTCATCACGATCTCTTTCAGCGCGCTTGCGTGCTTTGACTCCCCTTTCTATCGTTCCTTTAGAGTATTCCAAAACAGTTTCTTTTAAGGATTGCTTCTGAGGCGGAGTATGTTCTTGATTTTTTTCTTCAGAAGTTATATCTCTTTGAGTTTCTTGAATCATTTGAGTTATATTCAAAGAAAACTTAGCATATCTTCCCCAGAAAAATTTAAAATAGATTCAGAAGCCATGATTCATCCTCTTTCAATTTTTTCTTCTTCTAATATTTTGGAGGTCCCATCTTACTGCGCGTGGGGTTATGTCCTCCAAACCAGACCTCGGCTCAAAAATAGGAGCCCTCTCACATAGCCAATACTGCAAAAATGGAAAATTAAATTAGCTTACACAAATATTCACAATTTTTGGGGTAAATTTCATACAATGTTGGCCAAATATGAGATTTGTACGTACAATAATTTGCACGGAGCATCCTTGCAGCTCGTACGTGGTGTGCCTGAAGATGTCCATTGACTCAATCAGGAATTGCCAAACAGTTTTAGCCCAGCATATTGTCCTCATTGGCTGCATATTGGCGATCTGTTCCACAATATACCACGGCACCGTGCATTTACTGTCAGAGAAGAAAAGAGTGATCGACATGTATAGGATGATTAATGTGGTAAAGTCTTGAGCTGCAAGTCTTTGTATGTCTCTTATAATTTCATTTAAAGTCACTTGCTGCTCAAGCTGTTCATCCTGTGTCACATCTTCTAACACCCCCCTCCCGGAATACGTACTTAGTTGCGTATTCAGATTTTCCGATCGTATTTTTCGATTTGCTTCCTGTATTTGTTTTGTATTATGAATTATTTATATGAATGTTTTGTCTTGGATTTGGATTCGTGGACTCGGAGTCAGCCCTAATCTGAACCGTGGGCCCGATCCTAGAGTATTGCTCGATTGGGACATTCCGGTATTCCGATTTGACTGATTTCAGTTTTAAACATTATTTTCTAATATTTTAGATTTTTCATGATTTTTGGAAATTTCCGGAATAAGTTGTAAATCTTCAAACCGGGTCGACCAGTGCCACTGACCGATTCTCAGATTTTTAATTTACAAACGGAGTTGAATTTCAAGAAACGACTTTCCTGCAACTTTTTAAAATCATATTTTCTATCCAAATACATTTTCTGGGATTTTTCTAATTTTATTAAAAAAACCCGGCCAATCCGGTGTATACCGAGATTGACGGTTGACTTCAGGATTTTTATTTTGAAAATGAGATTGAATCTTTGAATATCGATTTCACCAAAAATCTTTTATAATATTTGTTATTTTTGTGAATTTTTGGGGAACTTTCCAAGCTATGTTATTTTTGGACCTTTCCGGAGTTTTCGGTATTTTCCCAGATACCGAGAATTTATCCAAATATTCCACTTTTCTCTTTTTTCCAATTTCTCCCTCCTCCCTCAAACGCGAGTTTCACCTACCTGGGATTCTACATTTAATGCGGAGATCCTCTCCCCGCCTCCCCATGCTGCCTTTAATGCACTGCTAATCAATTCCAATCAAGTCATTATGACTTTTATCCTTTTGTTAAAATGCAGCCTTTTGCATTTCCTCCTGAACGCGGCTTTCATCCCCGCGTCCAGTTCTTTTGGCCTGGACGCAACCATTGCCTTGTTGAGACGCAACTTAATTGGTGCGTTCTCTTTTGCTTTGATAAGCAATGGCAACATTATTATAATGTTTTCCCACCCTTTATAAATACCCCCCACTCCTTCTCTCTCTTTCATTTTCTCTTCTTCTTCTTCTTTTTGCAGCCAACAGAGAGGCCAACAGCAGCCCAAAAGAGCCTCCTTCTCTCTCCTTTGGCCACCCATTCCTCCACCATTTTTCCTTCGTTCTCACCACAAACTCCACCATCATTCTCTCCTCCATCTCCTCCTCCATTTCCAACAACAACAACACCTCCATAACATCTTCTTCCTCCTCTTTTTCACCAAGAAACACCAAACAACCCATTCTCACCACCACCTTCTCCACCATTTCCACCACCACCTACACCTCCTTGGACACCACGAACCACACCAATATCAACTCCTCGGCGAGCTCCTTCATTCTAGCCAACTCGTCGCTCCCCGTAACCTCGTTTGCAAAATCCCATTTTTTCAAAGTGAACTATACTTGCACCATCAACCTCCTTCCCTTGTGAAGGCCGGTGCCCTCCTTTCGGATTGGGGCCGTGCTCTTCTTCGTCGACAATATCGCCGTAGATTATTCCGGTAATCGTTCGCGATTATTCCGGTAATCGTTTTGGTGATAATTGACGACAACGATTATTCCGGATGCGCAAGGCTTCAAAGTAACATTTTTAGGCAAGTGGTTTTCCTCGCCAAAGACTTGGACAACTTATTCTCATACTTGTATTTTTATATCATGCAAGATAATCAACAAACACAAACCCTCAAAAGTCAGGTTCTGCTCTATGTTTGCACTCTGTTAGTCGACTTGACCCAGTCATTAGTCGACTTGAACCCTTTATTAGTCGACTACCCCCTTATCCTAGTCGACTAACTCATTGAAACGTAACCTTTTTTCTGAAGACGCAACCTTATTAGTCGACTACCCCCTTACTCCTAGTCGACTAACTTTTTCTTGAAGACGCGGCTCTACGAGACGCAACCTTATTAATCGACTACTCCCTTACTCCTAGTCGACTAACTTTTTCTTGAAGACGCGACCCTACCAAACGCAACCTTATTAATCGACTATCTTTTTCTCCTAGTCGACTAACTTTTTCCTGAAGACGCGGCTCTATGAGACGCGGCCTTATTAGTTGACTTGGTCCTCCTCTATAGTCGACTAACTCCTTCTCTAGTCGACTACTTAATTTCCCTAGTCGACTAGAATTGGCTGACTGCTGTGTTTGATCCCTTTATTAGAAATAGACCCTTCCCATGGAGTTTGTATTGATCATGTGCCTTCAATTGCTCAGCTCCACTTGATGTTACTCAACTATCACTCTACCATCGCCAGATACAAGCTGACATATATCTGTCTGATATGTTATCACCTAACACCTGACATACTACTACTTGACACTGACTCATGTTGTACCACCTGTTCCCGTCAAATCCTGAATGGAACTAAGTGCCACACGGAACAAAGTGCCACATCACACTCGTGGTGGGGGCCACCTCTTGAATCTGTAGGGGCCACCTCTAGAATCCATCCCCTCAGAGCAAAGTGCCACATGGAACAAAGTGCCACACCACACACATGGTGGGGGCCACCTCTTGAATCTGTGGGGGCCACCTCTTGAATCTGTAGGATCACCTCCTGTCTGTACCTGATCTCCTGTTATGATTCTTGTTATGTACTCCTGAATTTCCTGATCATGTCCTGCTTCGGTTCTTACCATAAAAGTGATATTTACTTAATAAATTATTATAAGTAGACAACTTGTACCTGGTTTGGGGGAAACTGATGGGCCCTGATTAATCATGTTTATGGTGGTCTTATCGAGCCGCGCGTGGCCACATACTTGAGGGATCACCTGGCGGCCACCAGGGATTCCGTGGGGTGTACTGGCACCCCTACTCCTGATTATTCCTGCCGGGTATGCACACGCCCTAGGCCTATTTCTATGGGATCTGCGATACTCTATTCCTGTTCGGGCGTCCATAAGTCCCGGTACCTAGCGGTACGTTCCGGCTCAGCACCGAATACTCCTGAACCGTTGTCCCGGGCATGTACGGGGCCCATCCAGAACATGATTCATCGAACTTTATCAGTTTCCAAATAACTTGCTATATAAGTTGTAAGCGGAAGTATGTGGAATGGGACACATACTGAAGCCTGGAACTTAGACGGCCCTAATTATAATAATAGACTAATATATATACAATTTGTTGTGTTGTTTTGTAATTCGGGTTGTATGCGCTTGGATTACGGTGATATGAGATACAGGTATATAGATGAGGGTTTCCTTGTTTGGATTATTCCTTCGATGTACTAGTCTCATGGAGCCGTGACCTAAGCTTGTGCGATCGGTTTTGCTTATAATCGGCTTTATTCGGTTTTATCGTTTTTTATCGGTTTTATGTTAATTTAGGAGATATCTGGTGTTGTCCTATCTATTCTACTTCTCACCACCTTACCTGCTCTTATCTTGTCATACCATGAGCACTCCCTGCCTGATTGCACTTGTTACATATCTACCTGCCTTTGCATGCTTATGCTCACGTCATGGTTTTCAATGCATGTTTATAATTCGGTTTTATCGGCACACTTGTACTCATATCAGCATGCCATCTGGCTTTTGCCTCACCACTCGCTGGAGGAGTTCTGACTCCTCTGGATCCTCATGTCCAGGCCCTGGAGCTTGGACCGTAGGGTATTTTCTTGCTGAGGACCAAGTTCACTTCTGCGGAGCAGTCAGATCAGCTGTAGCTCCAGTCCCATCCTTACTCCCCCTGTTGGCTCGCGGCTCTTCCAGCTATCTCATGAGCGCCCTTTTGTACCGTTCATACATATACATATCTTTGTATTCTCGCATTTGCGCCTATCAGGTGATGTAATATTATTGTAATATTTGTCACCTCTGGTGATAACTTTGTAATTGTACTCATATGTTGGAATGTATAATGCACCATTTGCTTCCGTACTCTGATTCTTGCCTGTACTGATGCTTAGCGTATATACGTGAGGGTATTTCTGACCTGCGTATATACGTTGCAGTAACGTCTCCGTACCCGCCGGGACCGGGGCGTTACAGGGTGGTATCAGAGCCTAGGCTCTCGCATCCTCAGTACGTCCAGACGGCAAATTAATGGTAAAGAAATTTGCAACTGGAATACAAGAGTCCTGGTTATACAATCCAACTACAAGTGCAGAGTTATCTCTCTCTCTTTCTTCTGATCCATTCCTTGTATCCTGAGACCCTTCAATCTTTTACCTTCCAGCTCCTTCTTGCCACCCTTTTTAACCAACTCAGATATGGAAAGACGGGGAACGCGCAATGGTCCTAGTACCTCTCAAGATGGATCAAGCAGAGACAATGATGGTATGATGAGGGTACTTCAAGGGATGATGCAGAGTCAACAGCAGCAGACAGAGCTTCTGCGTCAAGGACTGTTGGTTGCACCCCGAGAGCAGAGGCCAGGCAACGTGTCAGACTTCAGGAGATTACAGCCGGCAATCTTTTCGGGAACGGAGAAGCCTCTGGATGCAGAACAGTGGCTGATAGACACAACAGACCTTTTGAAGGCGGCCCGAGTCCCTGATGAGAACCAAGTGGAAGTGGCCAAGATACAGCTGAGAGATGTGGCCAGAACCTGGTGGTTGGCAGAAGAAGCAGCACTGGAGAAACCCATTACGTGGGACCAATTCTCAAAGGGTTTCTATGAGAGATTCTTTCCGGCAACAGCCCAAAAGGAAATAGAAGAACAATTTATCCGCCTGCAGCAGCGCAATCGATCAGTGGATGAATATGCTGCTGAATTCCTGAGGCGTAGCAGGTTTGCTCCCTACATGATGGCAGACGAAGAGAAAAGGGCGAGCAGGTTTCAGCAAGGGCTGAAGATGGATGTCCAGATGTTCCTTATTCCTCAACAGCTGAAGACGTACTCTCTGGTTCTCTCCATTGCCCGTGAAGTGGAACGAGGACTGGAGAAGAAGAGTGAGAACCAGGTGCAGAACAAGTCAGTAAAGAGACCCTTTCAGTTGATGAATGAGGAAGATACAGCTAGGACAATCAATGGTCCGATGATCAAACGACCATTCCAACCTCCCCTTCAGCAGATGATATGCGGGTACTGCCGAAAGCCCGGACACATCCAACGCAATTGCCGAAAAGCTAATGGGCTATGTTTGGTATGTGGATCTGAAAATCACTCTATAGGTGATTGTCCATTCAAGAGGACCTATCCAATACCACCAGCATTTCCAGCACGAGCAGCACCCCTAGCACTTCCAGCTCCACCACATAGAGGAAACCTAGAGACCATTGGCCGACGAGCTCCATTCCCGCCCCAGCAGCATGATCACCCACAGAGAGGAGCAAGAACTAGAGCAGATCCTGGCAGAGGCCAAGTCTACGACATGACGGCAGAGGCATCAGGCGAAGCAACAGCAGAATATGAAACCCAGCATCCAGAACAGGAATCTTAAGGATGTCACTGTAACCGCTACCCCTGATCTTTTGTATTTTGAGTTGGTAATATTTCGTAAATATTCCACCTTATCATTCTCTCATTGTCAACCCTGGTCTCTCCTGTGTTCATCTTCCCCTTATCGAAATTGCGAGGACGCAATTTTTTGTAAGGTGGATGGATTGTAACACCCCGCTCCCGGAATACGTACTTAGTTGCGTATTCAGATTTTCCGATCGTATTTTTCGATTTGCTTCCTGTATTTGTTTTGTATTATGAATTATTTATATGAATGTTTTGTCTTGGATTTGGATTCGTGGACTCGGAGTCAGCCCTAATCTGAACCGTGGGCCCGACCCTAGAGTATTGCTCGATTGGGACATTCCGGTATTCCGATTTGACTGATTTCAGTTTTAAACATTATTTTCCAATATTTAGATTTTTCATGATTTTCTGGAAATTTCCGAAATTAAGTTGTAAATCTTCAAAACCGGGGTCGACCAGTGCCACTGACCGATTCTCGGATTTTTAATTTACAAACGGAGTTGAATTTCAAGAAACGGCTTTCCTGCAACTTCTTAAAATCATATTTTCTATCCAAATATATTTTCTGAGATTTTTCTAATTTTATTAAAAATCCGGCCAATCCGGTGTATACCGAGATTGACGGTTGACTTCAGGATTTTTATTTTGAAAATGAGATTGAATCTTTGAATACCGATTTCACCAAAAATCTTTTTATAATGTTTGTTATTTTTGTGAATTTTTGGGGAACTTTCCAAGCTATGTTATTTTTAGACCTTTCCGGAGTTTTCGGTATTTTCCCAGATACCGAGAATTTATCCAAATATTCCACTTTTCTCTTTTTTCCAATTCTCCCTCCTTCCTCAAACGCGAGTTTCACCTACCTGGGATTCTGCATTTAATGCGGAGATCCTCTCCCCGCCTCCCCATGCTGCCTTTAATGCACTGCTAATCAATTCCAATCAAGTCATTATGACTTTTATCCTTTTGTTAAAACGCAGCCTTTTGCATTTCCTCCTGAACGCGGCTTTCATCCCCGCGTCCAGTTCTTTTGGCCTGGACGCAACCATTGCCTTGTTGAGACGCAACTTAATTGGTGCGTTCTCTTTTGCTTTGATAAGCAATGGCAACATTATTATAATGTTTTCCCACCCTTTATAAATACCCCACTCCTTCTCTCTCTTTCATTTTCTCTTCTTCTTCTTCTTTTGTAGCCAACAGAGAGGCCAACAGCAGCCCAAAAGAGCCTCCTTCTCTCTCCTTTGGCCACCCATTCCTCCACCATTTTTCCTTCGTTCTCACCACAAACTCCACCATCATTCTCTCCTCCATCTCCTCCTCCATTTCCAACAACAACAACACCTCCATAACATCTTCTTCCTCCTCTTTTTCACCAAGAAACACCAAACAACCCATTCTCACCACCACCTTCTCCACCATTTCCACCACCACCTACACCTCCTTGGACACCACGAACCACACCAATATCAACTCCTCGGCGAGCTCCTTCATTCTAGCCAACTCGTCGCTCCCCGTAACCTCGTTTGCAAAATCCCATTTTTTCAAAGTGAACTATACTTGCACCATCAACCTCCTTCCCTTGTGAAGGCCGGTGCCCTCCTTTCGGATTGGGGCCGTGCTCTTCTTCGTCGACAATATCGCCGTAGATTATTCCGGTAATCGTTCGCGATTATTCCGGTAATCGTTTTGGTGATAATTGACGACAACGATTATTCCGGATGCGCAAGGCTTCAAAGTAACATTTTTAAGCAAGTGGTTTTCCTCGCCAAAGACTTGGACAACTTATTCTCATACTTGTATTTTTTATATCATGCAAGATAATCAACAAACACAAACCCTCAAAAGTCAGGTTCTGCTCTCTGTTTGCACTCTGTTAGTCGACTTGACCCAGTCATTAGTCGACTTGAACCCTTTATTAGTCGACTACCCCCTTATCCTAGTCGACTAACTCATTGAAACGTAACCTTTTTTCTGAAGACGCAACCTTATTAGTCGACTACCCCCTTACTCCTAGTCGACTAACTTTTTCTTGAAGACGCGGCTCTACGAGACGCAACCTTATTAGTCGACTACTCCCTTACTCCTAGTCGACTAACTTTTTCTTGAAGACGCGACCCTACTAAACGCAACCTTATTAGTCGACTATCTTTTTCTCCTAGTCGACTAACTTTTTCCTGAAGACGCAGCTCTATGAGACGCGGCCTTATTAGTCGACTTGGTCCTCCTCTATAGTCGACTAACTCCTTCTCTAGTCGACTACTTAATTTCCCTAGTCGACTAGAATTGGCTGACTGCTGTGTTTGATCCCTTTATTAGAAATAGACCCTTCCCATGGAGTTTGTATTGATCATGTGCCTTCAATTGCTCAGCTCCACTTGATGTTACTCAACTATCACTCTACCATCGCCAGATACAAGCTGACATATATCTGTCTGATATGTTATCACCTAACACCTGACATACTACTACTTGACACTGACTCATGTTGTACCACCTGTTCCCGTCAAATCCTGAATGGAACTAAGTGCCACACGGAACAAAGTGCCACATCACACTCGTGGTGGGGGCCACCTCTTGAATCTGTGGGGGCCACCTCTAGAATCCATCCCCTCAGAGCAAAGTGCCACATGGAACAAAGTGCCACACCACACACATGGTGGGGGCCACCTCTTGAATCTGTAGGATCACCTCCTGTCTGTACCTGATCTCCTGTTATGATTCTTGTTATGTACTCCTGAATTTCCTGATCATGTCCTGCTTCGGTTCTTACCATAAAAGTGATATTTACTTAATAAATTATTATAAGTAGACAACTTGTACCTGGTTTGGGGGAAACTGATGGGCCCTGATTAATCATGTTTATGGTGGTCTTATCGAGCCGCGCGTGGCCACATACTTGAGGGATCACCTGGCGGCCACCAGGGATTCCGTGGGGTGTACTGGCACCCCTACTCCTGATTATTCCTGCCGGGTATGCACACGCCCTAGGCCTATTTCTATGGGATCTGCGATACTCTATTCCTGTTCGGGCGTCCATAAGTCCCGGTACCTAGCGGTACGTTCCGGCTCAGCACCGAATACTCCTGAACCGTTGTCCCGGGCATGTACGGGGCCCATCCAGAACATGATTCATCGAACTTTATCAGTTTCTAAATAACTTGCTATATAAGTTGTAAGCGGAAGTATGTGGAATGGGACACATACTGAAGCCTGGAACTTAGACGGCCCTAATTATAATAATAGACTAATATATATACAATTTGTTGTGTTGTTTTGTAATTCGGGTTGTATGCGCTTGGATTACGGTGATATGAGATACAGGTATATAGATGAGGGTTTCCTTGTTTGGATTATTCCTTCGATGTACTAGTCTCATGGAGCCGTGACCTAAGCTTGTGCGATCGGTTTTGCTTATAATCGGCTTTATTCGGTTTTATCGTTTTTTATCGGTTTTATGTTAATTTAGGAGATATCTGGTGTTGTCCTATCTATTCTACTTCTCACCACCTTACCTGCTCTTATCTTGTCATACCATGAGTACTCCCTGCCTGATTGCACTTGTTACATATCTACCTGCCTTTGCATGCTTATGCTCACGTCATGGTTTTCAATGCATGTTTATAATTCGGTTTTATCGGTACACTTGTACTCATATCAGCATGCCATCTGGCTTTTGCCTCACCACTCGCTGGGGGAGTTCTGACTCCTCTGGATCCTCATGTCCAGGTCCTGGAGCTTGGACCGTAGGGTATTTTCTTGCTGAGGACCAAGTTCACTTCTGCGGAGCAGTCAGATCAGCTGTAGCTCCAGTCCCATCCTTGCTCCCCCTGTTGGCTCGCGGCTCTTCCAGCTATCTCGTGAGCGCCCTTTTGTACCGTTCATACATATACATATCTTTGTATTCTCACATTTGCGCCTATCAGGTGATGTAATATTATTGTAATATTTGTCACCTCTGGTGATAACTTTGTAATTGTACACATATGTTGGAATGTATAATGCACCATTTGCTTCTGTACTCTGATTCTTGCCTGTACTGATGCTTAGCGTATATACGTGAGGGTATTTCTGACCTGCGTATATACGTTGCAGTAACGTCTCCGTACCCGCCGGGACCGGGGCGTTACACATCTAATTCACCCCTCATCCTTTTCTTGACCAGAAGATCGTCCAAAGCCTCTTCAATAGATACTTTTGTGATCTTCTTTATATCGGGAAAATAATATTTTATAACCCTTCTGTCTTTCATCTTACATGTCTTATTCATAACAAAATCTGCCCCACTGATAGGTAGGCCAAAAATGAGGGCAACATCCTCTACTGTTAACTCAATTTGTTTGCCCCCAATTCTAAACGTCCTTATATCCCTATCATACTGGTCTAAAATCCTCAGTACCGCAACGTTTGATTTTAGAGCCTTTTCACCCCCAAATTCCTCATTATAGAAGGCCATGAAGATTGGGCCAAATGGGGTATTCTTGATCGCCTCTACGAAATCTGTCTGAATGTACTTTTTAAATTTCTTGATGAACTCGCACATAGGTTTTAGGCTTGATCTCAGTGGACGAACCTTAATCTGTTGTTTACCTATAGATGAAGAAAAATAAAAAAGTTTAGACCAATGATTATTAATAAAATATAAGTGAGCAAAAAGCATGTTATTTTTAATAAACTGCGACCAAAGTTGCAGTCATCTACAGTGCAAACATAATCTGCTGCGACCCGGGTCGACACTGCGACCAAGGTCGCAGTCATCTACAGTGCAAACACAAACTACTGCGACCGTGGTCTACACTGCGACCCACGTCGCATAAGACTACAGTGCGATCACAAACTGTTACAGCGATTCTGGTCGACACTGCGACCAAGGTCGCAGTCATCTACAGTGCAAACATAAACAAATGCGACCAGGGTATACACGGCGACGAAGGTCGCATAAGTCTACAGTGCAAAAATAAACAACTGCGACCCAGGAATGATGAAACAAATGCCGTTAAATACACTGCGACCATGGTCGCAAAACACTACATAAATATTGAAACAACTGCGACCCCATGTCTTCAGTATGTTAAAAAAGGAAGTTTCATATACTGCGACCAGCGTCGCATTCGTCAAATTTGAAAAGTCCAAAAAATAAAAAAAAACATCCTGAGACACAGATTTGAAAACAAAATTTTAACAACTGCGACCGAGGTCGAAATAAAGTGTATGAAAATAATTAAATTTAAAAAAATATTATCAAGGTCTCATACATATAAATCACTTTTTCGAAAATACTGCGACAAACTAAAAATAGAAAGAAATGAAAAAAACTTGAAAAAAATACACCTTTATCTTTGTGTTGCAAATTTTTAAATTTAAAAATTTATTCGTCATCTAAAGTTTCAAAATCTCTTTCTTATGTGCGAACATGGTCCAAAGATTTTAAAAAAAAATAAAAAAGACTCAAACGAAAATAAATCTGGAAAAACTTTAGAACAATTAAAATACCAAACCCTAAAAATTTTTGAAAAATATCTTTTTTCTATTACCTTTTTCGGCGGATGATTTCTTTGGCGCCATGTGTTGCAAATATATTTTTTAAAAAAACGGATCAAATTTGTGAAACAAAAGAACTAATTGGATCAAAATGATCGGGTGAAATTTTAGAGATGAAAATTTTTGAGAAAGGCAACTTTTTTACATAAGGTAAAAAGATGTGACCGAGGGTATTTTCGGAAGATGCATTGTTGAGATGACTGACATTAAATTGGGCGGGATTTTTCATCTTTTTGTCTGTCAAAAATTTATGATAGGTGTGTGGCTATGATGTAGTCACGTCCTGCCGTCTGAGAAACTCTCTCAGCCTGCCGGCTGAGGTACAGTAACCCCATATATATATATATATATATATATATATATATATATATATATATATATATATATATATATATATAATGAAAACAGGTTTTCTCTCGTGGCTCACATGAAAACTTTATTCGTCTATTTGTCTGTCTTCTTTCGTGAGAGAGAGAGAGAGAGCGCGGGGGGGGGGGGGGGGGAGGGGGGTGACGGCCGCCACCTTCCCCCCTCCTTCCTCCTCCCGCTCTCTCCCCTCTTCCCCCTCCTCCCAACAAAATCGAAGCTCCTCGCTTCTTCTTCCTCTTCCGCTCTACTTTTACGTTGGCTATCGATCGATTTTCACACCGACAGAGCGACATACTATGTATCTAAACTTTTTTATATAAAAAATCATTATTGGTTAATTTATTCATACACGTGAGAAAACCAACAATTTACGTGCCTCACTGTGTGCGCGCGCGCGCATAGCTCGTTTTTTCGCCAAGAAAACCAGAAGAGAAACTATCAAATTAACTTGAATGAATGTTGGCCTGATTTTGGTGGTCTCCCATTGTCTAATTTTAGTGGCTTATATCCAGAAATTCAAAAAAGGAAAATTATGGAAAAACAAAGGAAAAAAGAGAGAGAGAGGGCGCAACAAAAAAGGAAAAAGGGATAAATAAAAATAAAATAAAAAGAATATGAGTAAGAGAGCAGAGAGGTACACCCTTTAAAAAAATCTCTTCTCAATATAAATACTCTCTCTCGCCTCAGTCCTCGCCAATCAACTCAAGCCCTCTCTAACGCCTCCCTTATCTTCATTCTCCCTCGCTCTCTCCTCTCTCCCCCCCTCCCCAATGGCGACTCTCACCTCCTCCTCCCTCCATCTCAAAACCCTAATCCCCTCCCCCATCTCAAACCCTAAATCTCTCAACCCTTCAGGTCTCTTCTCCCCTCTTCGACGAAACCCCCTGGCTCTTCTCTCTCTCAGAAGGCAACCAGCCGTTAGACCTTCGAATCGAGCGGTCGTGAAGGCGATGGCCGTCAGCAGCAGCAGCAGCAGCAGCAGCAACGATCCCAAGGAGACGATTATGCTGCCGGGCTGCGATTACAACCACTGGCTGATCGTTATGGAATTCCCCAAAGATCCGGCGCCCACGAGGGAGCAGATGATCGAGACTTACCTCAATACTCTCGCCTCTGTCCTTGGAAGGTAAAGGATATCTTAAACTAGCAAACAATTTAACAGCTCATTTGAGCGTTGTTGTTAATTTTGCTTCTGATTGTCTAATTTTGATCTGAGTTGAGAATATTTGTGCTTTAGTTTGGTTCAAGAGCATCTGATTGTGTAATGAGTGATTTGATTCGCAGATTGGTATTGGATAAATTAAAATAAAACCTCAGATATCTTTCTTGTTAAATGTTAATATACTTCTAACTGTCAAATTTTGCTATTTGGTGAAGAATGTGCAAAATGATTTCTGTGTTTAAGTGTAGCTGCTATATGTACACTGTCCAATTGAAATTTGTTATGCGACAATGAAGCGAATGGAGTAATTTAGGATATCATTTGTTGAAGGCTGCCCGTTAAGTACACTAATGTCTTTTGTTTTCCACTCTGATTTTTCTCTCTGGTTAATTTGTTTCATTACTGATAAAGAGCATATGAGCTAGTATGGATATTTATTTCTTGCTTTATTAAGAGGTCCTTTAATGTATTTTAGCAGAATAGAAGGTGCAACCATAGAATATCTGTTAATGGTGAGTTTCTGATATTTTTAAGTTAATTGAGTTTTGCGTACTTCATGGAACCTAGTATAGCTAAATTATTCAGCATTTGCTTGAAATATTAGGGATCTTTACTTTTATTTAACATCATCTGAACTACATGGAGGGTTTTGTTGATACAAGAGTTACATGGAGAATTAACACAATGCATTAGATCCAACCTTACTATGCTGCTCTAACTGTAAAAAAAATTATCAGCTAAGTACATTCTTTGTCTTCTTTCCCTTCATCCTCCATTTTTAATGGAGCAAGCATTTTGGCCATAACTCTGAAAATTAGCACTTGAACCAAGCACAATGCTTCCTTGAATGCTAAATTGAGAAAAACTCTGTGTTAAGGCAAAACTACAGATCTTTAGCTTATACAAGGCACTTAAAGGAAACATTGCCTAAAGTTGAGGTGGTAGTAGCTAAATCTCTTTTGAGGTAGGCATGCGAACATTTTGGTAGAAAGTTAGATGTTGTTTCTGAAATTCTATGCTAAATGCATTAGTTTCTGAGATTCTATTTTGTTATGCTGGCTCTTATATAACTATAACTTTTATCCCAAATCTTCGTATTGGCTACATGGATCCCCATTCAGCTCTATTAGGGTATATTCTCTTTAACTCAATAGCTACTCATTATGACCACCTCATCCCATGTTTATTTAGGCCTAATCTTCTTGCTCTATAAACTACGATCCTATCACCATTAACTGTGGACATGTCAATCTTCCTAACACTCCCAAACCCTTTTATTGAAGTATCTTTAACTTCTGATGAGTGTACTCATTTCTTATCAGAAATTTTAGTGTTTGACATTCATCCATTTCATATTCTCATTAAAGGCTCACACTTTGGTCATGTTTTTTAATTTCCCGACATTCTAAGTCAAGCATCAATGGTTGTGTATCCATCTATAAAGTTTCTCCTCCAGTTTCCTGGGTATTCTTGGATAACATAATACTTTATTAGTTATAAGTGCTTTTCCACTTAAACCATCTTCTTTTTATAATGCTCTAATTTGTCTCTATGGTTGTAATTTAACTTCTTGTTTCAAATTTTGGGAAGAGCAGAGCAATGAATTGCCAATAAAGAGAACCTTTGCTGCAGAAAAAGCACCTAAAGGGATCAAATCAATAGATTGGTGCCAAATGAATTTAGAGTAAATCATGTAAACCCAACAGCGCAAAACACTCAAATGACATTTTCAAAAGTGTATACCAAATATGGTTAATATCTTATGTGGAGTTGTTAATCGTTATGCATATTATCAGGATAAAATATGCAAGTGAAGAAATCTTGTTTTGTAAGTTTCTGAGATTTCTAAATTATTGATTTCATGCTGGGTGGTGTTCCCTAGTTTTGTTGGTCCATATAATGTCCTAATTTTTTTTTTTTTAACATTTACTTTTACTGATGGGCTGCATTTGAGTTGCAAATGATTAACACAATTCAATATGTTATTGTTGAAAGAGATTAGGGTCAAATATATCTTCTCATGTTTAATATATTTCATTAGCATTTGCTAAATTTATGATAAATTTGGCATTTTGCTTCTTATCATCTGATGGAATTTTCATGTTTTGGAATAAGTATGATGTAATTATAAGATTATACTATGTAAAGTATAAAATTTACATTCTATATTTTACTTATTTGTATGTTACTGAATGTTGACTGGCTCTTCTCTAGATTTGACATGTCCTTTTCATTTTAATTGTTCGTGTGCTATGCTTAGCATGTTACTTTCCTTTTGTTTTCTGTTAGAGCCCCCTGTAAAATGGATTTTTTATTTTTTCTATAGCATCTTCTAGTCGAGACTGAATTAAATTGAGGCTACATTTGTTGAATTTGAACGTTAAAGTAAAATTGTTTCATTCATATTGTTAAAAAAAAGTGTCAAATATTGTTAACGAGAAACATAAAGGCTAAAAGATATCTTTCCTTCTTTGAGATAGTTATTCCAGGATAATGTAAGTTGATGGTATAAAAGTTGGTACCTATCATTTAAGTAGTAGAACAAGCTTCTCGATCTTGACCTCACGCTGCTTCACGTTGCACGCTCAATCATAGCTTCATAGTTAGGGTTTCATACCCTGCCATGGGCGTCACTGTACGCGTCAGAAAATCACAATTGTCAAATTCTTTTAATTGAATAGAAGATTATAATGGATACAATACGATTACAAAAGAGAGGGAATCTTTTGATTGATTCTCCTCTTTGTTTTATACTGGGTTCTTCACGTGGTGGTGGAGAGTGAATCTTGTTCCCCGTTGACCGGCCGGACGTCAAATTTCTCTTGTGGATCCTCTCTTTGGATCTACTAATGGAGTAGCACAGCTCCTATCAGTAATGGAATCTCAAAAAGATTTAAAGAACTTGAACTCAATAAGTTAACAACAAGAGTTGAACTCTTTTTAGGCTACAAGAGCTTCGAGGCCGAACTCTGACGAGGTAGCTCTCCTTTCTGCCTATGGCTTCTCTGATTCCTCCCCCGGACTCTCCTCTTCAACCCTTTTTAGAGGTCCCCTTCCCGAGCCCCCCTTCTCTAGCTATTCATAGCTATTTATAGAGAAATTGGGGTGTAACCAACCCCTTAAATCTATCCATAATAAGAGGGATGTAATCTACTCCTTAAATCTCTCCATAATGATAAGTTATTCCCTATTATGTGGAGAGAAAATGAGGTGTAATTGACCAAATTTGTGGCTGTAAGTTACAGCCGGAACGCTTGTCTCGCGCTGGACGCGAACCTCGCTTTGCTGTTGTTGAGACACGGAGCTCATAGGCTCACGTCTGTGTTGGAACGCGAAGCTACACAGGCTCGCGTTTAAATGTTGAAACATGACCCTGAGGCCCGCGTCTCAAAGAACAGCACGACCATTGCGTTTAGCACAGAGCGCGATCCTTGCGTCGTGTTGTTGATGAAGTCCGCGTTTGAGGTTGGAAGACGATTCTGGTCGAGATCCGCGTTTGCAGTTGGATGCTGGATAGTGACGCGACCCTCGCGTTTGGCATGAGGCATACGTCTGAGGTTGGAACGCGATCTCCGCGTCTGCGAGGTTCACGTCTGAGGCTCTGTCTTCAGTAATTTTTAGACAGCCTACAGAACTCCCTCCAAAGTTTTCGAAACTCCGCGATTGACTGGGACAAATTTCGAAATACTTTGGACTTCATGTTGATTTGGACTCCCATGATTGGACTAACAACCTTTCGAGATGCCCTGAACTTGATCTGGTTTGATTTTCTGTCTTCGTGAGTGTACTATTGAACTGCTAGAAGCCTCCAGGGAAGATCGTTGTAAGAATCTAGATACACAGTTTAGAACTTATCTGAGCTCTGATTTGATTGTCGGTGTACTGTTGAACCGATAGAGTTGTCGGTTGCCTTTACCAGTGTACTGTTGAACTAATTGCAGAAGCAGAGAATACTCTTTGTATTTGAAGAGAGGGGACGCGGCTCTTGCGAATCTCATGTTGGACACACCTATTATTGGTCGCTGATGCCGTGGACCTCAAAAGACACGATCTTCATTTGATGTTGAGACGCGGCTCTTGCTCTGGTTTTGTGAACTTGTTATTCTATTGATGAGAATAACAAGTGGAGTTTAATCTGGCGGGGACTATATCCGAGTCTATCATTAGAGGTTCAGTGTTAACATGACTAGAACTCTGCTGGGAATTAGTGGAATGAAAGTTTACTATTAAAGGTGTGATATTAACATAACAACGATTGATTTTGCGATCCATGCAATTTAAGTGGACCTGTCATTCTATTTGGGAGAATGACAAGTGGGATTGGATTTGTTGAGGATCCATGAAGATTTTTACCGTCAGAGGTGTAATGTTAACGTGACGGGTTTAGGTTTGCAATTTGAGCAAATTGAATTGTCAGAGGTGTGATATTAACTTGACAAAGATGTGTGTTAGAGGTGTGATATTAACTTAGCATCACGAAAGTCTCATTTTCACTGAGAAAATCAGGAGAAGATCATTGTCATAGGTGTAATGTTAACTTAACAATGAAATATATGCTAGAGGTGTGATGTTTAACTTAGCACCGAAAGGTCTCGTTTTCACTGAGAAAATTGAGATCACTGTCATAGGTATAATGTTAACTTAACAGTGATTTATATTGTGATATGAGTAATTTTGGTCAGAAGTGTAGTATTAACTTGACCGAGAGATTTTGTGATTTGAGCAGTTTGGTGGACTCGCAATCTTACTGAAAAAGACTGGCAAATTGAGATTTTGATCAGAGGTGTGATGTTAACTTGATCGGGATTTGTTTACTGTTAGAGGTGCGGTTTTGAACATAACAGTATTTTGAGTCGACTTGTCATTTTATTGAAGAGAATTGACAAGATAAAATTTTACCCCCTAGGGATAAATCAAAGTCTTACTGTCAGAGGTGTAATGTTAATATGACAGGTTTGTTCTGTAATTTATTCCACTGGGAAAACAGTTAGAGGCTTTTTGTGGTCCTACCATTCTATTGATGGGATTGGTAAGGGATTTTAGAGGGAAAGGCGGGATCAGTTTTAGCAAACCTTCAGCTATCAACGGATTCGTTATGCCTTTACCAACTACTATTTGAATTGGGCTAGCCATGCTATTCCCCCAGCATGATGAGTTGTCGAGGATTTTTCGTTGGGCTTAAAAGCCAACTTTTTCCTCTATCCTTAGCCGTCGGAGGCGTCAGATTGTTGTTCCACAGATAACTTCTAAAATCCTGTTAGAATTAAAGAAGTATAAACTCCGCGGGGAACATATAAGGAGATCGTCGGTTCCTTTGAGTACTTATTTGATCAGAGGTGTAGTGTTGAACTTGATCAGGGATAGTACTTCTTTTCTTTTAGCTTTTTTTTTATTCCATTGGGATGACAAATACTGATGAAATGATTTAGACTGTTCAAAGATAACTGTTGAACGTGACAGTTGTAAAGGTCGGATCACCTCGTTGCCCGGTAGATTCAATGATACATGCTTTTGTAATCTTCCTGGCTTACTCTTATAACTATGTCTTCTGCTCGTTCGCCTTGTAAGACTAGCTGATTTCAGGTGCGACTTTGAGTTACTTCTATTTGCACTATGAGTGTGGTTTGCAGGTTGTGGCGGCAAGTCTTGATCAGTGTAGACTGCGTCATGTTGCTTGGACATCAGAGCGTCATATTCTGAAATCTTTCCACAAACGCTCTGATTGACTCTCCTTTTTGTTTTATAGCAAGGAGAGTTAGCAAGGATACTTCGGTATCATCTTCGAAGAATCACGCGAGGAAGAGCTTCTCGAGGTTGACTCATTTCTCGATAGAGCCGGCAGGAAGCTTCATGAACCCTTCAAAGGTAACTCCCTTGAGGGTGCCGATGAATAAATGAGCCATGATGGCATCGTTTGATACTACATTCCTTGTTTGGGATTTGAAGTAGTATATATGTTGGTTCGGCGACCTCTTTGCCGTCGAAGGCCTGTAGGATCAGAGCTTTGAACTTAGGAGGGTACGAGAAAAGATCCCACTCAGTCGGGTCGGCCGGACCACTCCTGCTTCTTGGAGGCCTTTCCGTTCAGCTCTGACCTTAACCGTCGAAGAGTGAACGTGAATCTTGTGTCGTAACTCTGAAACGCAGGTCTTAGAGATGCGGGGCTCATGTTTTGAGTTGAAAACATGAGGCTCGTTCTCTGCAGAAAAGATGCGAGTCTCGCATTTTGGCACAAAAACGCAGGTCTCGCGTTTTTTTAAGAAGAGACGCGGATCTCGCGTTGCTGAACGTCACGTCTGTGAGGTGAAACACGAGCCTCGCGTTCTAATGTAGAAACGCGGGCTTCGTGTTCAGTTACAGAAACGCGGGCCTCGCGTTGAGGATCTGAGATGCGAGTCTCGTGCTGCTCAGAAGAAACGTTGCCCTAAGCCCCGCGTTTTGTATCTGTTGAACAGATGGTTTTTTCAGCTTTTTCCATCTGTTGTCGACGTGCGTGATGCCTTTGTCGACGTTCAACATTCCGGTTACGCTTCACGGGTTATTGGGGACCCCCGGTAACCTGAAGTTGAGGAATCTGGAGAGGTGAGGTACAACGAGATTGGCCTTCATCATCATTGGCCTCGCGGTTCTCGTGGGAGACATTGATGCGGGCCATATGTGCTTGTTACAACCACTTCTGCCTGCTGACAATGAGCGTAGCGCCTTCACCGTCTCTCGGCATTCTGATTGAGTCGTAGAGATTGTTGGGAACCCCCGACGTTCGGAACTGGGAGTGCCTTGATAGAAGGATGGCGGGGAGATTGGTCTCTATTGCCCTCCTAACCATGGGTCATGGCGCGGGTCTCTGAAGAGACATTGAGGCTGGCCACGTTGTCTCCACGGGAGGCTCCCGAAGCTTTGGGAGAGTTCAACTTCTCTTGGTCGAATTCGATCACAAGCGATTCGACTGTGGATTCAAGCATCTTGACGTTGGCTTGTGTCACCACCTTCTCGTCAGTTGAGAAAGATCATAATCCCCAGCGGAGTCGCCATCTTTGTACGCGTCGGAAAATCACAATTGCAAAATTCTTTTAATTGAATAGAAGATTACAACGGATACAATCCGATTACAAAAGAGGGAATCTTTTGATTGATTCTCTTCTTTATTTTATATTGGGTTATTCATGTGGCGGTGGAGAGTGAATCTTGTTCCCCGTTGACCGGTCGGACGTCAAGTTTCTCTTGTGGATCCTCTCTTTGGATCTACTAATGGAGTAGCACAACTCCTATCAGTAATGGAATCTCAAAGAGATTTAAAGAACTTGAACTCAACAAGTTAATAAGAAGAGTTGAACTCTTTTTAGGTTACAAGAGCTTCAAGGCCGAACTCTGGCGAGGTAGCTCTCTCCTCTGCCTATGACTTCTTGGATTCCTCCCCCAGGACTCCTCTTCAACCCTTTTTTAGAGGTCCCCTTCCCAAGCCCCCTTTCTCTAGCTATTCATAGTTATTTATAGAGGAATTGGAGTGTAACTAACACCTTAAATCTCTCCATAATGGGAGGGGTGTAATCAACCCCTTAAATCTCTCCATGATGGGAAGTGATTCCCCATTATGTGGAGAGAAAATGGGGTGTAACTGACCAAGTTCGTGGCTGTAAGTTACAGCCGGAACGCGGGTCTCGCGCTGGACGCGGACCTCGCTTTACTGTTGTTGAGACGCGGAGCTCATAGGCTCGCGTCTGTGTTGGAACGCGAAGCTACACATGCTCGCGTTTAAATGTTGAAACGCGACCCTGAGGCCTGTGTCTCAAAGAACAGCACGACCATCGCGTTTGGCACAGAACGCGATCCTTGCGTCGTGTTGTAGATGAAGTCCGCCTCTGAGGTTGGAACACGACTCTGGTCGAGATCCGCGTTTGCAGTTGGATGCTAGATAGTGTGAGATCCGCGTCTGATTTGAGGTCCGCGTCTGAGGTTGGAACACGACTCTGGTTGAGATTCGCATTTGCAGTTGGATGTTGGACAGTGTGAGATCCGCGTCTGAGTTGAGGTCGGGTCTAAGGTTGGAATGCGACCTCCGCGTTTAACAAAGGACGCGAGGTCCGCGTTTGGGTTGAGACGCGACCCTCACGTTTGGCATAAGACCTGCGTCTGAAGCTGGAATGTGACCTCCACGTTTGACAAAGGACACGAGGTTCGCATTTGGGTTGAGACGCGACCCTCGCGTTTGGCATGAGGCATGCGTCTGAGGCTGGAACACGACCTTCGCGTCTGCGAGGTTCACGTCTGAGGCTCTGTCTTCAGTAATTTTTAGAAAGCCTACAGAACCACCCCTCAAGAGAAAATAACTCAAATATTTTTTTTCAAAATTCTAGTCTATTTTTATTTAAAGTAATGTAGCATTTAAATAGGATTACAACTTTAGACTTCTCTCCACATACTCGATGTGAGACGAAAATAAAACACAATACTAAAAACAAACACAAGACTACTAAATAAAATAAAAGAAAATACAGGCTCATACTCAAAACTTAAAAAAAAAAGCTGACTCGATGTCCCCATCAAACATGTTTTTAGATCTGTCCATAGGTGCAGGCATATTGCTTGTTTGTGGTGCAAATGGGTGCAAGTGGTTTGTTTCTTATGGCGGCTGACATCAGTGAATTATGCACGGATGTGGTGCTGAAAGGTGGGTACCCGGTGTCCATGTGGGGTGTGTGTGTTGTATATGTCTTTGTTTGTGTTCCTTGGTGCTGCAAATGCACATAGACATGCTTGTGGATGCACATTAGATAGGATTTGTATTTTGAGCCAAAGGGTGAACACATATGCAGATGGGTTTGTGTGCTCATGCACACAGGTGTGTGTCTGGGCTGTGTTGCGGGTGGGTGTTTTGTGGCTGGGTGTGGATGGATGTTGTGCGTGTGGGCGGATGTTGTAGTATGTGTGAGTGGATGCATATAGATATGTGGATGATCATGGTTCATGTACGTGTTAGTGGGGTGTTCATCGTTGCATGTGGGTGCAGGGTGGTTTGCACATGGGTATACGTGTTTGCTTGTGTTATGGTTTTGTATGGGTTGGTTGTGTGGGTGCTTATTATATGTGTGGGGGTGGTGAGCTTGTGTGTGCATGACGGAAACCACTTGATTTAAGATACTACCACTGTTTCATGATTTCAAGTTACATGCAAGGTTTAACAGAATAAACAAAAGGGAAAGAGATGAAATAGGAAGGGAAGGTACATATGATTTGGTATAAGAAATAAAGCTCAGAGAGAAAGGTAAGCTAGACTTCTCAAAGCACATTCTTCTAATACTACCATTCTTCTAATTCAGTTTTCCAATTTCCTTTCCCTTTTCTTTACAATTATTCAAAAAGCTAGAAAATACATCCAATATATTTGTAAGCAACTGAACGTAGGATTACCTATTTGATTCACTATATGCGTAAATCTGGCTTTAACAAATCTATTATTGCTTCTAAGCACTACCACATAGACATTCTAAGTACAAATTTGAAAATGCCAGGAATAGAATGAAAAGTATACCAAATATGCATCTATTTAAATCTTAATGCTTTATTTTTCTGTATACAAATATTGGCAGATGTTCTTGGTAACTTGGGATGTTTTATTGCTGAAAAATCTACCCACGCTGCTTTAGTAGCATGGTACAGGGGCATTGCTTTCCTCTTAAAGGAATAAAAAAGAGAGCAAGGAGGGACAGATATTGCCTATTTGTCAAAGAAACATCTCACTTATGGAAACTTGCATAGGTTTCTGTAAAGATCACATTGCTCAACACTCAATAGGTTCTCATGGTTTTGATAGATATTCATTATGGAAACCAATACGCATGGTCCAAAAAAAAATTGCTGATTCATATCTTATACAAATGTTTTGTGTTCTGAAATGCTAAGAGCCTTCTACCTAGGAATTTCTTCATATCGAACAGCTAAAATACTCCATATCAACAGGACAAACCATTCTTGATGAAAAGGAGCATTGAACAAAGGAGAATGTTGTCATGAGATATCTTGGGTAGTCAAGTATGTTTCTCGTGGAAGAGAATAATTTCAACCTTACTAGATGTTCGTTTTCTTCTTTCTTCAAAGTGGTGGAACTAATGCACGGTGATATAGGCCTTGATTGCCATTTGTATGGTCTCAAATCTTTGTTTCAGAATTATATCATTAGCAGATCTAAGCTATGTAAAATAGTCACATTTCATGAATGCACCCTATGTGTTTAGATGTGAAAATACCTCTTCCACCTACCCTTTCTATTTGATTGGTCTTCAAAATTAATTTATTATCTCTCTACTGTATAAATGCATCATTTTAATTCTTTTTCTAGGATTTTCATTTCTGGTCATTTGATTGAAGTTTGATCCTCTGATTTCTCCATATTTGTATGTAAGTTCTCACTTTGTATTCTTAACAACCCCCCCCCCCCCCCCCCCCCCCCCCACCCCCCCAACCCCCCTCTTCCTCCCTTGCAGCATGGAGGAAGCCAAAAAGAATATGTATGCTTTTAGTACTACTACTTACACTGGCTTCCAGTGCACTGTGTCTGAAGAGACATCAGAAAAATTCAAGGGTGAGCATGCATTTCAAATAAGGCTTTTAGGTTATCTTCTTTTTGATGCCATTTCTAAATGCATTTGTGTTTTTTGTGTAGGAATGCCTGGGGTTCTGTGGGTACTCCCAGATTCTTATATAGATGTTAAAAACAAGGATTATGGAGGTTAGTCTTGGTCCCTTCTGTATGCAGACTTCCTATTGTAATTTCATTTGATTTAACTTTCTATATCTTCTTTGTCAATCAGGTGATAAGTACATAAATGGTGAGATAATCCCGTGCAAATACCCAACTTACCAACCAAAGCAACGGAGTAATTCAAAATACGAGAGCAGAAGGTACGAAAGACGGAGAGATGGCCCTCCCCCAGAGCGCAGAAAACCAAAGCAACCAGCTCCTCGGACTGAATCAGCTTCTTCATGAGGTAAACTAATAAAGATTTAGTGTTATGCATTGGGACCTTGGTCATTTATTGGAATATCAATTGTTTAGCTCTGTTGCTATTTTTTCACTGCAGGTCCTTGGGTATCATTTTTTGAGAACATAAGAGGCCCTTGGATATCATGATCTCAGGACATGTTATTTTGCTAACTCTAGTCTTGGCACTGCTTTTTGCGGGCCTTGTACTGCTCCGAGTAACATCTTCAATTATGAAACAAGCGGGATATGTTCATTTTACATGGATGATATGACCATCAGGTGTAACCACATGATTGTTTTAAGTCTTTATATTACATCCATGTGGTTACAAAAGTACCTATAAGCAGTATTCATTCCATATTGTGTTATCCCAGGAGTTTAATGTTATCATGTTGTGTCATATTACTGCCTAATGAAGTGACTATTGTAGGGATCGTGCTAATTGCCTCTTCACCTTGTTCTTTTCTTCTATAATTATGTTGCCTGTTTTGCTTCTAGTGGTTGTGTTCATGTTCTTTTCACAAATTTCTCCTTTTGATTCTATGATGGCAATCAAATTTCTGGGGTATATATTTTGAGTGAGAATGATCCCTTGGCTCAAATTTGTTTATACCCTGAGTAAATTCTCCATTTTTGAACTAGACAAGAAGCATATAATATTATTGATCACTGATGCGATAATTCTTGTTGCTGTTTTTATACTTTTGTTCAGTTGTTTCTGCAAAGTTTTTCGTGGTGGGGTGTACTCTGGCACCTATGTTGGATTGCAGAGGACCACCTCTAATAATCTCTGTTGTTTATATCCATGAGCAATGCAGAGCTTGTGACCTGATTGATTTTATAGAAACAACTCTGTTTTTATTATTGAAAAGCTCCTTTTTGTGAAAATTTTGTGAAGATTCCTGCAAAAGATTCTTCTTTTTGAGTTTTGGCCTTCTCCATTTTGGCAAAGTCAAAGTTGCATGTTCATGAGGCTTTGTTCAGTCACTCACATGACATTTTAAGTTGTTTAATGTGCAAACAATTCTTGTTATAACGGTGGCATTGATTATTGGCGTACACACCACCATGTGACAGAAATGAACAAATGATATTGATTACAACTAGGGTTTTTGTTCCATGTGAGGGGGGCAGTGGCTATAATTATTTCTTCACGAGCTTGTGATCTTGGTCTTTTAGGCTCAAAACTCAGTCAGCGTTAGCTTGCCATTGTCCCACATCATTCATTCATTCATTCATGCAACTTGAACGAAAATGCCTACTCATTCACTGTTTGTTTGTTACGTGTAGTGTGTGCCTGATCTTGTCATTGTAATACAAAGCAAAGCACACTATATTTCCTTGCCCTATGTGAGAGGCCCTACACAACACAACATGCGAGTTTTAATGCAGATGATGGTCCAGCTGATTGAGGTTGCAGGCACCAACAGTCCCTTGAATAAATGCATGTCTTATATTCGGATTCACACATACATTCTTGGTTTGGGCTTTTGGGGTCAATCATGCACATCAAAAAGGAAGTTAGTTGTCATTTATATTGAAAAAATAAAGGGGAAGAAAGATGGAGGTTTGAGTTCATGATATGGCACTTGGGGCTCTTAACAACTTGGGTATGAGTTCTTCTGAGTAGTTTTTCGGGTTTGCCTCCATTGCCTTTAATGATTGATATTAGAGCCTATGAATGTTGCAAGAAGAGATAGACTTGTGTCATTCCGGAAGGATTCGAACCCAAATCTTTCTCATCCAAGCACAACACTCCGACATTCGAATATAAGATTCATTTCATTAAAGTTGATTTATATTATTTTAAGTATTTTAAATATTTTTGCCCACGCATCAAATAAGAAGAAAACAGACGGTCTAAATAGTGAGTTGGTTAGTTTAACGGTGTAGAATATTTGAAATCTAACGAAAATTAGTTTGTAGGGTTTTTAAATGTTTAGATCATGACGAAAGGCCGGATCGAGAATTTATATGTCTAAAGACATGGATCTAACTAACTCACTGCTTTCAGCCGTTTATTTTGCGCTGCTTGATATTTAAAATATTTGATTTTTATATAGATACTTTAAATAATATAGATAAACTTTAAAGGAATAGATCTTGCATTAGAACATCG
Organism: Agave tequilana; assembly: GCA_038442645.1. Lineage (NCBI taxonomy): Eukaryota > Viridiplantae > Streptophyta > Magnoliopsida > Asparagales > Asparagaceae > Agave > Agave tequilana. Next base: position 109,203 of record JAVJIF010033850.1, on the reverse strand, counting down.
TAGGGTTGTATTTGAGTGAGAAAAATTCGGGCTCGAATCCTTTCAGAACGATACAAGTTTATCCCGTTAAATGAAAGCCCATGTGCAACATATTTAAATGTTTTTTTTGTCCTGAAATCTATAAGGAGATACGAGAGAGTTAGTATCATATGCATTAATAAAATTTTGATCAAGAACCCAATTGTATGACGCACTTCATTTGACGCTTCATCTGTTTGTTAGCCGCTGGGTAGATATTTCTTTCTAATTAAAAAAAATAAAAATAAAATGATTCTCTTCCCCATTTTTTTTATTTTTAGAAAAGAAATTTTCCCTCTCCACCACCACATACAAATCTTACGTGATATATTATGTAAGATTCATCGAAATCTCTTTATCTCTTCCCATCCCCTGTTCTAAATGGAACAAACATTTGAAGATCACGCAGAAGAGTGGCGAATTTCTTACTCAAAAGACGTCGCACTGTCCTCTTTACCACTGCCCTATGGTAGCACATGTAGCATGCTCTATCTATTTATGGTGAAAATTTTCTAACACAATTGATCGGACAGTCGGCCTCACACCACAAGCGAATGAGTCTCTCGATTTTCTTATAATAATTGAACATTTTAGCACAGTAAACAAATGGGGACAAAGGGTTTTTACGTGAAAACTCTAATAGAGAAAAACCACGGGACTGAGGGAGAGAATTCACTGTGATCTCAAGGTTACAATGAATTCAACGAAATATTCTTGTGTTTACAAGTTCTCCGATGCGATCTCTTTTCTTGATGGATGTCTAGGCGCATAAATACCCTAAAACTTTGTGATTGAGGACGCGAATATTTCGGATCTGCATAACCGCATGATTTACACATTGTGATTTCTTCATGGCTGTTCAAATAATAACATCTGATTGTTGGGAGTGATATGCAGAGATATTCGCCACTACTCATAAATGCCCCCACTAAAACAGGGCTTTAAAGCATTTAGAACGTGAGGATAATCTGACTGCGTAACTGACTCTGTGAATTGAAGAATCCTGCTGCTGAGTTGTATCCAGTGTGGAGATGGAATTCTCCGCGGAGGGCCTTTGCTGTGGGGCCGGGGCTTCCGACTAGTGGGATGGTTCTGTCCGAGTTGAATATCCAGGTAAACGATCCCGGATAGATATGATCGGAGAGGTACCTGACAGTTATGGATATCAGATAAGGACCTCAGGTCAGAGAGAGACCTCAGGTCGAGTGTAGACTCGGAGCAAGGTCCGAGGCTTTCTCCTTGGACCCATAATGATCCAGCTGGTATGTCGAGTTTGTTATTCGCTTGAAATGCTTCTGATACGATGAGACACATGTCAAAATCTTGATGAGGGTCAAAAATCTAACCACTTCCCTATTAAACCATTACCTGTGTTCAAACTTCCCTCAAAGAACAAAAATGTCTCTGGTCCCTTGAAGGCACTTGCCATCTAAATTCTAGCCCAAGCTGCATGTATATTAAATTTTGCCCTAATTTGTTGAAAAGTAAGGGTTCCTCCCTCTTCTTTCCCTTTCCACAAGTAATAATAATCAACCCTTTTCAAGCGGCAATCAAGCCTTTTTCTCCCATGCACGCATGTGTGCTTGTACGAGCCACTGACAGATGCACACGCTGCCCTAGTTCTAGTTTTGTTTCTCAAGGCAACTCAATTGGTGGTCCATTTGAGGGACAGTGGTCCTAATTAATTAATTAGGGTATATTCCTCCCATTAACCACGGGGTTAGGAGACTAACTACTACTTTAATAATTAAGAATTCAAAGCAAAACATGATTGATCCCTCTTTAAAGAAACACAATTTCCTAGCAAAGAATATTCCAAAGGCTCAATGATTGAGGCCCAGAGGCATTCTCATGAGGAGGGGAGCTTGAGCCAAGAAAGAAAGAGATTGTTCCTCTACATGGGATTTGGGGTGTAACCTTCATTAATAAACAGTATCCTTTCCTCTTTAATTTGCATGGAGCTCCCCAACCAAAAGGAGATTATTAGAATATTAGTGTAATGTTTTCAGAGTGGGATTGAGATGTTTGTTGTCCAAACTCCAAAGTGCCCTTAATTGCTTTGTATTGTGAAATAAAGAATGAGAGCTTTTAGAAGAATTTAGTACAAGACTTTAAAGAGAAGAAGGTCACATGCGGAAATCTTGTCGGCGCGTTGCCATCGAGATCTGGCTCAATAGTAAAATAAAAAATTAGGTCAAGCGTCCTCTCATACTCAAATCTAAACTATGAGTTTTTTTGAGCTAAATTCTTTTGCAAAAGTTTTGAGAAGTCTTGGGTTCAAATCCAAGGACTTTTGTAAAAGAAATAAATAGAGAAAATAGAAGGAAAATGTTGTATGAGTGTTTGATTATTAGAATTCAGAGACAGTCTCTTGTTTGATGGGTCTTGGTGGTGTTAACTACTAGACCTACTATTTGAGCCAGTGATAGGGAAGTGCCAGGGGCTAGCACTTCATATTCCATGTGAGGGATGCTCTAAATAATGAGATGCCTTTCTCTTGACAATAACCACCATGATAACTACCAGCCAACAACGAGAACAAAATTATAAAATGTTTTAGCCCCCACACATTTATTTGTTAAGCATAATCTGGCCCCCAAATAGTATTTAGTCAATAATGAGAAAAACTGTTTGTTTGAATGTTTTCACATGGGAAAAATATAAAACTATGTTTTTTAAATTTTTTTGGTTGACATAAATATATGGCCTCCAATATATTAAAGAAATTTGATTTTCTTTGATTGTTTGATTTGAAATCTGAGGTTTTGTGGATTCAAAATAGGGAACATTGTATTATTATAAAAGAGATGATCAAGAAAATTCAAATTTTCAGAAAATTTCATTATCTTGATTATAAATTTAGAAGATCTTCACAATCTCTTTTCTATCCAAATGCTCAACTAAAAAGATCATGAATTATTTTTTGAAAATCAACCCAAAATCACATAAATATCAAGTAGAAAAGAGATGGAAGGAAAGTATACAATTGTCATGTGATCATTACCCAATAAATGATTCGAAATCATGAAAAGTTGATCAAAAAGTTAACATTTAATGTATAAATTCTTCTTTAATGCTCGAGTTACTATATGTGGAGGCCTCCAATTAATTAGTACCAGCTAACATCACTAATTGATCTAATTTTAAAGAATTTTCCATGGGTAAAAAAGAGGCATACAACTAATTTTGTTGTTAATTACATTCTACATGTCCATGTAAAAAATCACATCAACAAGAAAAGATTTGATGCCAACATATATTTTATTTACAAAACATCAAAATTAAGGCATGATTTGTCAAAACATCACAAAAGTGGGGCCATAATAAACTTAGGTTAGCTTTGGTCAGCATTCTAAAATTTAGTAGTTGGATGCAGTTGGACCTGAACTGTTTTTGGAGTGAGAATGAGCAATGCTGATGAGTCAAGGCCTCACATAAATTAATTTTGTGGGTCAGCTTGAGATTGTGGTGTGCTTTAATTGGCAACTGATCAAGCTTATCTTTCTATGGGTATTGCAAAAAAAAAGAGTCAAGTTTGAACTCAGCATGCAAGTTTGTTTATGCAATGAGATTAGCTGTTAGCTTGGTTGTTAAATATTTTGAGAGACTATGTTTGTGGTTGGAAAAAAAAATCCATCCAAAAATATGTTGTTTATTATATTTCCTTTTGGTTTATATATTGAACCAAGCTTAAAGCTACCTTGATCTCTCTCAGTTGTTTCAAAGCTAATACAATCTTGACCTTTGAAAACTTAAGCAAACTACTTACTTAAACAAGTTATTATCAAGTCGGTTGCGTTGTCCAAATTTGATTTGTTAGAATTTCCAGCCTCATTCATCAATTCATTTTATTTTATTTTATTCCCCTTTTTACAGATATTTGATTGTGATGGCTAGAATTTTTCAATAAGTTTCCAAGTGTCAAGTTGATTACAACTGGAGCCTTTTTGGTTTGACCGAAGCGGAAGAAAAATGTGTAAGTGAAAAATGAAGATGAAAATGTAGAAGTGTGAAAAATTGGGATTCCTACAATTCTCATTTCTGATGTTTAGTTGTAATATAAAAGTGTAAGTGAAAAAGTATAGTGTGCTTTCCGGTGTTTGATTAGTAACGTTGAATTGGAAGAGGAAGTGGAAAAGTTGACCACATAGTTGAATATAAAAATATTCTGAAATAACATTTTTTTGACTGTAATTGTACTGCAAGTGAAATTTGCAAGACATCAAAATTAACTTATTTGAATTACAACTTACTACAAGTGAGATTAAAAGACGACAAAATTAACTGTAACACTTTGAAAATGAGGAAAAAATAATGTAAAAAGAGATAGATAAAAGTGAATTTTTTTTCTTATGTTTCATTTTTGATTCAAACCAAATAAGAAAAGTAAAAAAAATAAAAAAATTCTCACTTCTCATTGTGCTCCCAATTTCATGAATCTAAACACGCCCTAACTTAAGAATCATTCAAACAATAAATAACCAACAAACCTTAAATATTTTCAGCAGAATCAGACATCAAGAGAAATGGTCAAACAAGTGGGCAGCAGCGTTATTTCCTAAAACCTCACTCTTTTTCATCATGTGCAGTAGAGTACAATCACATACAGCTAAAAACATCACTTTCTTGATCATTATATAGTTATAAAAAAATTATTAACCTTTATATCTCTCATCACTGGACTTTGACACTTCTTCAAAGAGACCTGAGAAGAAAAGTAAACATTACTGGATATATATAGTTCATTTGATCTGACAACACCAATCCTTTTGTAAAAATGTCAAAATTTCATATTCCTCTTTCTTATCATCTACAATAGAGTACCGTTCTAAATACTTCTTCTCTCCCTTTATCACTTAAGGTAGTCTACAATAATATACTTAGCTAAATACCCATCCCTTCCTTGATCCAAAATATCTTAAGCCCATCACTTTCTAGCCGAGTTCGCTTCAGCTGAGCTTGTGTCAGAACTTGCTTTTTTTATTCTTGTCTTTTTTTTCTTCTCGAGCGAAGTAAAAACCTCTTTCTCAAAAGTATTTTATACATCATCGAGGCTCATCGTCGATGAGAAACACCACCATTTCATCATCATAAGAGAAGGAAAAGAAGAGAAAATTTTTTAATACTAATAAATGAATATAAGCCAGAGTATTTACAGAGCCCTTACTAAATTTTCATTTCATTTCTTCCTATTTTGGGAATGAGACTATTAGCTATTAAATAAATGCTTATATTATTATTCTAAGAAAATAATATATAGTTTGTTATTCTGTGCAAGCAGCCCATAGAATTGATAGGAGGGCCCCTTGGTTGGGAGTGTAGAATATGTAGAGCTTTGGAGTTGGCACCAATTTTGCTTGTAGTTGGCCACTCTGGCTTCTGCCCTGCCAGTCACCTGCCAAGATTCTCTCATGCTCTTCCAAAAAAATAAATGCCAAATCAGAAGTCTCCTCATTAACTCCATTTATTCTCTCAGTTTAGTAAAACCAATGCCTTCCATGTTTTGGGATACTCCCAGAGTGACAAAAAAGCCCTTTCTTCAGGTGCCTTAGGGAAGGGATCCGGGTGGTTTCGAGCGATGTAGACCGTCCATCACGACTGATAAACGATCTAAAAAGAAAAGAAACACGCATTTTATGGGGTGGAGCTCACATAACGCCATTTTTTTTCTTTTTTGGAGTTCACGCTCCCCATCTGAGCCATAGATCTGTCCAAATGAATCGACACTCTAAATCACAAAAAATTAGGAAAGCAGTGTTTTGACCTAAGATCTAATTTGATCAAATTTAGTAGGATAATCATGTTTTTTATTGTTGCAAATCTGTTGTTGCCTTACGCTTAGGACTTCGGGATTTTGTTTATTTAGGGCTTCGAATCCTTTTGATAATGCAAACTGAAAAAAATCTAAATTGAAATATTTAGTTGTATGTGTGTAAATATTAGATTGATTAACAACCAAATTTTCAGTGGCAATGGACAGAGAAAAAGTTTGATATTTGTTTGAAGTCCGAAGCATTTCTCTCGTGTTGCGCTTTTGTTTTGTAATAAAATTTTCACATTATTTGTTTGCTCAGTTTATTATGTTGTAACTGCTGATTGTTTAGCACGAAAATCACGTGTTAGTCTAAAGCGTATTACAAACCATCACTGAATTAAATACGTCTGAAAATTTGTTACTTTTAGTCTTTACCTCTTTTTTTTTAATTTACTTTTAACAAAAAAATTGAACCACAACCCTAAAAAGTTGTAATTTTTATTTGACCTCTTCCAGTTGAAGCTTATCATCTCCCATTTTAGATTTGTTTGTGAAGCCAAATGGATCAGAATCGGTGCTCTCTCATTCTGCAATATTGCTCAAAACTGAAATGCCAAGTCGAGTATCAATATATTAAACCTTTTTTTTGAAAAATAAATAAATAAATAAATACCTAAACAAGGGTGTTTTGGTCATTTCAAGTGTGGGGGTCTATATCTCTCTGTTAGTAGCCCCCACCTCAAAAAACCCTTTTTAGTAAGCTTTTTCCATCCTACTGGATGCCCGTTCACCCTTCCCTGAAATCACCACAAAATCTCTCTCTCTCTCTCTCTCTCTCTCGGCAATCTCTCTCCCCCCAAATTCTCAAACAAACCCCTCCTTAAACCTCTGTTTCTCTCTCTCTCTCATGGCGACGTCTTCTTCTCTGTCCACCCTCCTCCTCTCTCTCCTCCTCCTCCTCCCAATACTCACCGCCGGAGACCCGATCCACGACCTCCTCAAATCCCACGGCCTCCCCCTGGCCTCCTCCCCAAATCCGTCGCCAGCTTCACCTTCGACCCCGCCACCTCCATTCTCGAAGCCCACCTCGACAAGCCCTGCTACGCCCAGTACGACAGCCTCGCCTATTTCGACAGGGTGGTCACCGGAAACCTCAGCTACGGCGTGCTCAAGGGCCTCGACGGCCTCAAGCAGGAGGAGCTCTTCGTTTGGTTGCCAGTGAAAGGGATTTTCATCACGAATCCTGGATCTGGAGTCATCTTGTTCGATATCGGATTGGCCCACAAGCAGCTTTCGATGAGTTTGTTCGAGACGCCGCCTGAGTGCAGGCCAGATGGGGTTCTTCTTGAGGGTGGAGTAGGTGAGCTTGAAAAAGATTGGATTTTGATGGGTTTTGGTTTGTTTTTTATTGGATTAGATTGATGGTTGTTTGTTGATTTAATTAAATTTTTATGGGTTTGTGTTTTTCTTTTTTGATTAAATTGGATGAAGGGAGATGAAGAATTTTGATTTACATTGAGCAGCCGAAAAGTTTGGGATTCTGGTTGATTGGAGAGTCTTTATTGCGCTTTATGGAATATTTTTTCTCTCTTTCGGTTGCAAATCAGGAATTTATTGCTAGCTTTTAGTGTGGGTATCTTTAATGAATTGGTGGTTAGTGCTTGGATTGTTCTATTCTGCTCTCTGTTGTCTTGTTGTTTTCTTCCAGGAATTTTTTGTTTTTTGAAATTCTCTTTCTGCTGCCAGGAACTAAAAGTGATAACATTTCATTGTGATTTTCAACTCTATATTGTTTCTATTTTGAATTTAAATTATAAAGGTTACTGAATATTTATTTATGGTCTCTTTAATTCTCAGTGGGGATGTCTGTATTTATGTTTTGAATATTCACTGTGCTCTGTTTTTTATTTTATTTTTTAACACTAAATATTCTCTAACAGCTTCAATTCTCTCTGTCTCCTTACTATTTCTGGTTTACTACATCTATTCAAAAAAAAAAAAAAATTTATGTTGATGGTTTTAGCTGTGCATTCTGGCATGCACTACTAAGTTCAATTTCTTTTGCAGTTGATATTTTTGATTGATTTTTTTTTTCCTTTTCTGAATTTTGTATCACATGTCTCTTGCTTCTCTGTGACCCCTTTTTGCCTCTTGCAACCAATTTAGCTCTAATGGTGTTGCTCTTGAGACTTTCATCTTTTGGCTGCTTTAGGATTCATGCAATTTTTTCTCCAGCTTAGAGTTTGGTTGCCTTTTGTCCTTGTCTCTTGCTTGCTTGCTTGCATAGTTTCAGAGCTTTTCTCTGTTTCTGTCAGTGGTTTCAAAAAAATAACTGAACAATGTGTGTTGTTTGTCTGCAGGGATTCTTGGCAGAAGAGGAGGAATCCAGGAACAAAGATGATTGGACATAGAAAAAAAAAAAAAATGAAGAAGATGCTCTCAAGCTCTCTGCAGATTTTCCTCTTATGTCTTCTCCTTTCTTCTTTTAGCTAGCTTTATGGACTTCTCTTTTTTTTCTTCCTTTTTTGGAGGAAAAAAAATATTAGGCTTGTGGACTCTGCTGTAAATGGGAAAAAAATATGTTAAATCAAAATATCTGTTGATGAGTTTTCATCATTATTGAGTGGGTGGTGTCTAATTGTGATAATTCATTCATTTTAAAATGATTTTTTTTCTATTTTTTTTTTTCTTTTTTGGGTTCTTGTAAGCGAGGAAAAACCAATGAGTGTGTGTGTTTAGATGGTAATGGTTGGCAACTCTGTCACCTACCGAAATGATGGCATGTTGGGTTGGGGGGGGGGGGGGGGGGGGGGGGGGGTGGGGAGTGATTGGAGAATCTCATGTGAAGTTGTTAGGTTGTCATTTTTGTAGGGTTGTATACCAATTTGCCCCATAATAATTGTTTTCTTGTCATTTTGCTTAGTTCATTACAACCATCTAATATATTTTGTCACTTTGTGTTAATGAAGAAACTCGCGGTTAACCGCAAGTCTGTGTTCACACATCACCTATTCAAATGTCCACCGGTAGAGATTCGAACCAGTGATTATTGAGGAGCAAACCCAACGGCTTGACCAGCGGGCCGCTGGCGGGGGTCATTTTCCCCATAGATATAGTTTACTTGTCGATTATCTGTGTGAATGCCTTCGTCGGTGGAGGAGGAGAGTTAGGAGGGAATGAGGGGATATAGCTCGTCACCTCCATTCTTTTCTTGTTTAATAATAAGCCTTGTTAGGTTGATGATGAGGTCTCTATAATAGCAAAGAAATGTATAAATCATAGGCACAAGATTTTTGTTTATTTTGTCCTTGCTAAGCTCCTTTTTGCTTAGATGATTGTATGCATTGTGATTCGAAGTGAAGGTACCTGAAGTGAGGATTTTAAGTCTTTGTTTCTTCTCCCACTGTCCAATTGGTGGTCAATAGAGATTTCCCAGTTAATCACCGGAAGAAGGTGGGGTTCAACACTGCTATGTCTCACGCGGATGAACAGAGAAAGTTTCTATATGAGTTATACGAGAAAAACTCACTTCAATTAGTTTTAATAAATTTTTCTTTTTATTTATTACTCGTTCATTTGTGTGATTTTGGAATCTTCTATAATGAAGAGGGAAATGGGAAACCGCTATCATCTGATGATGAGCACGAAGGGTCTTGTCTCATGGTCATCCTGGCTGCTGACGAGAGAGATGGAAAAGTCACCGATGAAAATTGCAAGAGGGGAAATAGAGACGTGGTAGCGTAGAAATCCTAAGATTTTGGAGAATTTTTAGAAAAGAAAGAAAGAGTTTTAAGTAAGAAAATATCTGTTTTTATTAGAAGAAAAATATTATTGCTTCCACAAGCGAATTAAGGCGACTGTTGCGAATTGGCAACATGCAAATGTCACACTAAATTTCTAGAAAAGAGAGATGTTTTGAAAACGACGACGAATCTAAAGCTGATCGTTAATGGAGTTTATTGACGTACACTTAACCTACGGCGTGTTTGGTTGCAAGGAAGTGGGCGAAAGTAAGAAAATGAGAAAGTATAATTGCTCACTTCCCTATCTATCTAACACTAGGAGAAAAAAAAAGAGAAAACCTCTTTTCCTTTTCTCTTTTCCCAAAACCTCTTTTCCTTTTCTATTTTCCCTTTTATACAATCTCTTCCTCACTTCCATGGTGCTACCGTTAATTTTGTTGTCATGTAAATCTCATTTGTAATAAGTTATAACTCAAAACAGTTAATTTGTGATCATGTAAATCTCACTTACATTCTAATTACAATCTAATTTTTATTTTTTAAATAATTTTTATTTTAATATTATTTTGCGGTCAATTTTGTGGTAAACTTTTCCATTTTTATTTTCACATTATCATCCAAACACCGGAAAAGACATAACATTTTACAAACCATATTTCCCAACAACATCCAAACACCGGAAAACTCAGTAACCAATTCTCAAGTTTCAAAGAAAACTATTACTACTTTCTCACTTCCACCTCATACCAAACAGCCCCGTGTTGAAGATTGGCAATCTTAGAATCACAATGGTAGAGCGAGAGTAACAAAAGTTGACTAGCATACACCCCAATACATACGTGACCGTATTGTGAAGCAAATCCGAACTGTTTTGACGGGAAGTATGTAAAACTTGAACACAAAGAGGAAGGAGAGATCCCCATGGCAACCTATTGCAAACAACTTTCCCAAAATCGAATATCAAACAAATTCCACCTGCTTTGATTACGTTTATGTTTTCTGGATTTATTTTTATATATGCTAGATGTGGATGAATGGCTTATGTGATTGGAAGTGCTCTACTTGCTCATTTTAAGGTACGATGGTTGATGACAATGATGATTTTGATTTTATTAGATACATTTCCATTGTCTTCTCCGAGTAGATCAAACTGCGACATACCAAATATGATACGAAACTAAGGATGGAAACAAAAACTACAATGTCACACGCTTATCTCTAGAAGTTCACTTAGCAATTGATTAGCACATTACAATGTCTCATACATCAAGTTGAATCAGCAAGATTAATAGTTAATGTAAATCTACCAGAGTTGAGAGAGCAATGAATGAGCATAGCCAATATGAAACATAATTTTTTTTTTTCAGAGTGAAGGTTAAGATTAATCATAAGCCACAAACTCATTGGCCTCCTGAGTAAAATGTCTGCAGATTACTGCTGTGAATTCATTCTATTATTTTCAGAAATCAAAATTTTACAAGTAACACTCGTGGATTCATCGATATTTTTTTTAGAATTGCTTCAGGGCCTAGCGGATGTAGACTGTCGATTGTGGGTAGGAGCAGAGGAAGTGCATTTTTTGGGCCTACGGAAAGACAACAGCTATGCGTACAAATGTTCTTGCAAAACAGAGACACGTTAAATGTGTCGATGCAAAAGTAGAAGATGCTGCTCCTTTCTCGTAAGATAGAGTTGCGAATACATTGTACATGTATATTCGAAGAACTTAAAAAGAAAAGAAAAAGAAGTAGGTAACATTTGTGACTTGTGATAAAAATGACGCAAAGTCCAAAACATGTCACCAACATCATTAGATGAATCATCTCCTTTGTATTAGAGCACCCTCAAGTCTCCTTTGTATTTGAACATGCTCAACGAGAGGCTCTTTTTTAGTGTCTCAATGAGAAAAGTTTTTTTTTTTTTTTTTTCCCTGCATGTCGCACTCAGTTCACATGCGTTTTCTATCATTTTTGTTTCTCTCTCTCTTCTGCGAGGCCCATCACGATTAGGTTTGTATTTTTGCGACACGTGCTGCTCCAAATTCAGTCTCACAAGACTGGTCGGAAGTGAAATATCCCACCATTTCTTTTACCCACATTGTAAGAGTTACAGTAAAAAAAAAACTACATTTTTTATAATCTTATCGTTGCTGCGGGCTCTCATTGAGGATGCTCTAAGAGATACTAGGAGAGACCCACCTAAAAATCAAAAAATCATAGTGTAGTTTTTGTACAAAAAGCTTGCAGCAGTCTCGTTGGAATAGAGTAACTTTGAAGCTGACACAAGACCACATGCCATTCAAAATGACTAGCACCGAGCTCAGATATCACAACAGCCTGAAACTACAGTAAGATCCATATTTGCTACAATACTCAGCAAGTTTTATCTCACCCATATTCCTAACAATATCATGGGGAGTCACATAAAAGTATAAAATCAATGGCTGCAATTCTTCTCAGAAACATATCTAGCTAGCACCCACTTGATGGTTTCACATTGTATCAATCCAGTCACCGATAAATAGAATTTTGCTAATAAATTCTCTTGGTCAAAACATACAGTGGAAACAAGTGAGAACAACAAATTACACCATTCAGTAATTATGCTAGCTAGAAATGCATTCTGCACATTGAATTGGAAAAAGAGTCATCGAACGGGCTCTGCAGAACACGAGTACATGCTAACGAGTACAAGCAAGCAAGCAAAGCAAGCACAGGGAAAGAATAGTTTCAAAGACTATACACGTCTCTAAGTTCTGAGTGATGTGTATTGGCATGGGTACAAGGGCTGTATGCTAAATTTAGGCCCATGCAATAAATCAAGCCGTCCACTTTATACAAAACAGCATGTACACGGGGTGAATTAAGATTCACCAGGGTCGTGTCAAAGGACCTCAAGACTGTAACTGCCTTTCTTGGAAGATCTTCCCGAGCTGCCTGTATAGACTATATTGCTCTTCGAAGGTAAGATTCCTTAATATCTGCATCACAACTCAGAAAAGTTACAACGAGTTCAAAACACACGGAAAGCGCGCATCAATGCGTGGGGGGGAAGGAGAGTCACCTGCTCCAGAATCATCTCAACTGACAAGGTCTCAGGAATAATAAAGGACTGGTGATAGATGTACGCAAACACCGCCATGACCATCTAACAACAAAGTGCACGAGAACATTATTTCATGCTGAATCAAACGTAGATGGCATAATAAAAGATCATTAGTTGGAAGTATTTATGTAAAACTAAAAAACATATTAAGATCAGAAGACAGCTTGCATATGTCAAGGCAAAAGTTAGTCATACATCTAGTTACAGTTCATTTCATGTTACTTATCGTACATCTGACATTCAACACCTCATACTCACTGTGGGCATCAGTATTTTGATTTTGCTATCTGCATCATATTTTGATTTTGAAGTTAACTAGTCAACTCCAACCTCGCTTTGAAATATCTGCAACCATGTTTGACTCTGGCTTTGTTGGTCTTGATACTGCATCTTATAGGATGGGGTAATACATTAGTATTTTTGATGCAGGAGACAGCAAAAGATTCAATATTCCTCTATAAGGTTTAGGTTGTGGAGAAAACTATTTGTCGAATAGCCCGACATTTAAACTGATATCTTCTTTTTTTCTTTCGGCTGGCTTTACCCAAGGTACCAAAATACTTTAAGAAGTTGAGATGGGAATTTATTCAATCACACACAAAAAAAAACAGTTCTATTGGAACCTCTGCCTGTATTCCCAATCAAACCTGCTACCTACTTTTTTCCTCTTTTCCTGCAATGAGTTATCTTGACAGAGCCCCACTGACACAGGACTTAGAACTATTATTCAAAAATGAATCACCCTATTAGAGTACAAGGGCATGATTGTAATTTCAGAATTTTCTCATCTATTCCATCTATCCTCTAAAACCTAACATGGTATCAGAGTGATCCCATCAATCACATGCGCCTCCATAACCCACTATCATCTTCTTTTTCAAAACCCTAGTTGTCATCTATCTATACCAACTTCTAACGTTTCTCTTCCTTTTCTTTTTTTTTTTTTTTTCCAGATCTAGAGATCTGAATTCAAATCTGTCAAAAAAAAAAAAGTTTATTGTTCACGTGAACAGTAATTGCGGGTACAAGTACTGTTCATCTCTTCCATAAAAAAAAAACCCTAGTCGCCTTCAAGTTTCAAAACCCAAGATGTCTCCATGCTCCAAAACCCTAGTCGTCGTCTACTGTCGCCTCCTCTAATATCTTTCATCATTAATTGATGGTGTTGTTGACTCATCAGATGGTGTTGCCGACTACTTCTGATGCTACTATTAATTTCTGTTGAGGTCTATTTATTCTAGCATCAACATTGTTATTGTTATCTTCATCTTCTGTGGATATCTATTACTACTGAGTTTGAGGATCTCTCAAATCCTCTATTTTTGCTGAGTTTGAGAATATCTAAAATCTTTATTTCTACTGAATTTGAGAAATTCTAAAATTTTAATTGTATCCAAGGCGGTGATGAATATTTAGCTTTTGCACGGAAGTTTGGTTTGATTGGCAACTTCAACATTAACATCAACGATTCATCAGTGTGGCATCAGATACCAATTTCATATTTGTTTCTTAGTTTTTTTATATAAGAAAGCTTTGTTTAGGAGATTTTTTTTTCTAGTCTATGTAACAAGCTGGGCATTATTGATATCTATGATCCAATTTGAGGGAGAGTATAAGAGCATGATTGTAATTTCAGATATTTCTCATCTACATAATACCACCAACTGTACCAAATTAGGTTATGCTGTCTATTTTCTAAAACTTGACAAAATCTTCATTAGACTTGTCTGAAGGCCTTGGATAATGGTCAGTGCATCCCCCTCAATCCATAGATTTCCTGCTTAAAAAAAACCTTGACAAGGTGCTTAATTTCCTGCCAAAAGATCTGCTTTAAAAAGTTGACAAGGTGCTCAATCTCCTGCCAAAGACCGAAATTCCACTTCAGTAACCAGTTAACTATGATGCCCATATTTTAGTATAACTGGTTGTGCAGAGTCCTTGGTCTTCTCTAATTCGCAGACTCACCTCCTGCAGTATTCTTCTTCTCATTCCTTAAGCCATTCGTGATTAAATGTTATCCCCATGTTTTCAAGGACAACTGTATTTGTGTCCTGATGTTTGAAGTAATAATTGCAGACCCCAACCCAATGTAGCGAAACTGATGGCCACCACGTGAAGCATTAATCTCCTCCAATAGCCTCTTGCATCTTTAATTTGTGCTGATGTCGATTGATTCTGGCATCAATATTGCTGTTGTTGTCTTTATCTCTTATGAGTATCTCTTTGAGGATATCTCAAAATCTCCATATTTACTGAGTTTGAGGATCTCTCAAAATCTCCATCTTTATTGAGTTTGAGGATATCTAGAACCTTTATTTCTAAAGAGTTTGGGAACTTCTAAAATCCTAACTATATTCAAGGCGAAGATGAATATTTAACTTTTTGCACGGAGGTTTGGTTTGATTGGCAACTAAAGCGCGTCGACGTTTATAAGCAACAATTAGATACAGACAATCTTATCTATAAATTATCTATATATACAGCAATAAGAGGTCCCTTACTGTTATCTTGCCACTATGCAACCTAGGTACCAAAACACACTTTTTGAGTTGTGGATGCATATTGGAAAATCTAAAACTCTACTGATCTCTCACACCCAGCAGGACAGCAAAAAGAAGAATGCAATCTTCAATGGACAAAACAGATTTTGTGATGAGTGCTCCATCTTAGTCTGGGCATGCAATCTCAAGAGACCATATTATCAGCACAAGGCAACAAATAAATCAGCTTATGTCTAATTACCCATTTCTAACAATGAAATCCCAACCCCCCCCCCCCCCCCCCCCCCCCCCCCCCCAACACCCCACCCCACTTCTTAAACACAAACACACATACAAAAAACAGACAAACAAACAAACAAAAGATGAAAGGGGCACACAGAAAGAAAGAAGGCAAAGATTAGCTCTTATTCTGTACCAACTATAATATTCCTTTGTCAAGAGGCTTCGACATAAAAAAACAAATCAGCTAGAAACCATATATTTACTCCAAATTTATGTGATGGCATTATTTGTATTTATATTCATTGTGACAATAGAAAATATTCCTAAATGAAGAAACACCCAGTGCACAAAGTGACAATACTATAGTTTCTGCAACTACAGAAGAAACTAAGAATTATTAAGGCAGCTCTGAATGGCACCAACGGTTTGTTAAGCACATGAAATAAGTATACTAAAAATTATTCATCACTATAGTCATGGAGAGTACAGCACCAGTTCAAACTTGCAAGAGATAATGTATACTAGTAATTGAACATTTCAAATTCCATACAACTTACTTGGCAATCCATTCTATCCGTGATTCCACCATGTCCAGGAATGCTATCACCAAAATCCTAAGGTAATTGGAAAAAAGGATCAATTTCAGGCAATCTTTTCTGATATTCACAGATATAGAAGTGAAAAAGAAGATCACCTTAATTTTGAATGCTCTCTTAAACCCACTGGCAAAGAATCCTCCAAATGGTGCAATAATTGATGCAAATAAACCAAAAGCCAAAGCATGCCACTGAACAGGCAAAATAGAAATTTCTTTCCAGGGGAACTGTAGAAGTACAAGTATATAAGCACGAGCAGAAATATAAATCAATATTTAATAAAGAAAAGAATGTCTATTTACTAGATATTAGCTAAAAAGAACGATAATCGCTTTAGAATTTTAACACAGCTCTATATTAGACGACGTAGTTACTGGGCATTGAGAACTCTCCCATAACAATGGCAATTGTGAAGAGTTGTATGAATTGGAATGTGTGAAGTACTAATTCCGTAATAGAACACAACAGTATCCTTCTTATCTCAACTTCTTGATCATGCTCAATTAGTTTTAATTTCCATAGTGGTGGCAAGGTTTATAAGAGCAAACTGGCCTGAATAAAAAGTTAGTTATTCTTTAATTGATGAGTCTTGTGTGCATTGAGGACACGACGGATAACCCTTTTTGAACTACCTAGTGAAAAAAACTTGCACATCTGCATATATCTCTA
Source organism: Agave tequilana (assembly GCA_038442645.1). NCBI lineage: Eukaryota > Viridiplantae > Streptophyta > Magnoliopsida > Asparagales > Asparagaceae > Agave > Agave tequilana. The sequence continues at coordinate 92,594 of JAVJIF010033850.1, read as the reverse complement.
AGAAAAATATGTATGTCATATAAAAGCACCAATAGTGTTTCCATAAAGAGCCACTATCAGTTGTTAGATTATTTAGATTATATCAACCTAGTTCATAGATTTTCAAAGTTTAGCAAGAACATTTTAAACAGGAAACTAAAAACATAAATAATGACTTCTACTGATAGCTAAACCTAAATAGAAGTGTTTCCTAATCTAAATTATTTTTTATTAGAGATATGGCATAAAAATAAATAAATAAATACTATTTATATTTTGCCTATTCAACACCATCCCTTTTTTAACTTTAGAAGGAAAAATTCTAACTAAAAGTGATCATATTTGAGTAGGATTTGTCTCCCTAAAACTATGGATACCGATTTTAATCTAATCATGATGTAGGTAAACTCTTTGTGGTAATATTAATTTGATACTATAATATTTTTTAAAAAACTAAATACATGTTTTCCTAACCTATATAATTCACTAATAGAAATGTACGTAAAAAAATATAGATGGAATCAAACTTGTGGGAATAATTTGTGAAAAAATAAATCATTAAAATATATATCTAATGTTGCTTAAAAAAATATTACGGGAAAAGAAACTTATTTGACTTCCTGCAACACACTTGGTGCATCTTTCACTAGCATTTGTGTTTCTGTGTTTATGCAGTGTAGAATGTTTTAAACCTTAAAAAATTGGATGCAACTGTGCAACTATTTTTAAATGTTTTAGATCATAATCAAATGGCTAGATCAAGAATTTGTAAACCATAAAAATGTAAGCAACATGCTACTTTTGGACACCCTTTTGTGGTCGCTTGATGGATAGGTGAAAATACTTTAAAGTAAAAAAATATATATGATGTAGCAAAGGAGTATCCAATGGTTGTGAAAATTAAATAGGGAGGGTGTGAAAGAAGGTGTAAGAGTTGAATCAGTCAAGGACAAAGAAACATAGAACAAACTAGGTGGCACAAAACTACAAATGAAGCAGAGCCAGCCAAGTAATGAGTCAATTGGTATTATGTCCAAAGGACTTAGGAGAGGGAAATACCTGAGATAAAATTAATTAAAGTCATAGAAAGGGACTGCAGAATTGCTGTGATAATGGATATTGTCCATAATAAGAATGAGTGACAAAAAGAGATGATAGCAGCTTATGCATTCTGTACAAGAAAAACCTAGAATGATTAATGATAGCAGCTTATGTCATTCTGCATAAATAACTTCACTAATGCAACATAAAATAACTTAATATAATTCATTTGCTTAAATATACTGTATCTTGGATTTTTCTTGCTTCATGATATTAGATCAACCTGCACATTTATATGCAAATAATACAAAAAAGTAGATACATCTCCAGTATGCAATAGTACTGTCTCTCACCATCCAGCAGGAAGACCTGAACCGCATTGTGTATCCCCATCACACTTGCACTTAACCAACAGAATATTGCGATCTTACAAGTATCGAGTAAAGATGGTAGCCAGTCAATATCTAATTACTCAAATCACTCTTTATCAGCAAATGGAAAGTTTCAGCATGCATAATGGAGAGCACTTGAACTGTTGCTAAGATGAGCAATATAAAAAAATAATGCAAGATTGCCAGATTTCTTATCATGAATGAAAAGGAATAACAGTTTACAAATGGAAAGGTACACTGCTCAAGCTAGATTCCTATCTACTTCTTTCTCCAAAAAATTAAAGAAATTTTATCAACCAATACTAAATCAAACTCAAGTTTTAAAGTTTCAATATAACTTTACTAATGAAAGGGAGGGGGTCTCGTCCCTCCTCTTCCTTTCGAGAATAAAAGGGGGGGGGAAGGAAACCATATATCTATTTCCATGAAAGCATACTGACTGTGAAGACACAGCCAAACAGAAACCAACAATAGAATTTGATGTCTCACCCATTGGGGCACCAATCCTTCCAAAGAATAGGACTCTGGCTTAAACATTGGACCAGGATCACAGTGAAGCCATCCGGCAGACAAGTCCTGCAAGCAGTTTATCCACAAGAACTGACTGATCAATATCCTAATAAGTACTGATGTCAAATCACATGTTGCATCCGATATTCTAGTAAGAGAAAAGACTACCTTTCTGGGACATGTTAACCACTGAAAGTGCCCCAAAAAATTTGCTAACTGCATCAAAAATCAAAACTAAAATTAACTAAAATTACAATACCTATATCTGCTAAGTGCAAAAGGCTCACATTTAGAGAAGTAGAATTTAAAAAAAAAAAAAAAAAAAACTATCTCCTACTGACAGAAACTGGTCTAAAATAAGACAAAAGAAAAGTGCAAATAGGACGAAAAAGTCCTTTGATTTGATAATGTCATTATCAAAAGAACGATAATTGTGCATGTGCATGTGTTGAAGTTAGATCTATTTAGATGTTTAGGTCATGAAAAATGTTATTTTGCGTTTTGGAAATGTCTACTGTGGAGTTTTAAGTATCAAAATATATTTTCAGATAAATACATGTTCATATATACTTAGTTGAGATAACATGGTTTGCTTTTACAGCATATGGCCTGGGTCCTTAACCTGTTTGTTTTAGTGTTATGCCCTAAATATGTTATAAAATGTTTAGAGGACACTATTTTCAATTAATTCTCTCTTGTCATTTAGTATATTTTGAATAGCTACCATTAAAACAAGGGTTTATGAAGTCATCTTTTCCCCAATAAATTAATGATCACATCGCAAAGTTTGCTTGAAGTCTGCCAGGTGTAACATTGAGATTCAAGGTATTCTCCTTCAATAGCATTGTATATATGAATATGATTACTCAAGTTGTGAGATTTAAATCCTTTCTTGATATAACTCATTTTTAATAAGGTGGGATGTCATGTTCTCTTCCCTAACAGAGTGAACAGGTATCTTAAAATATTTGACCATCAAACAGTCCCCATCTATACAGTGCACAAGGAGGGTTGGATTTAAGCTTTCAGTCAAATCTCATTGATTGCCCTACATTTAGAAAATAAGATCTTAATGAACAAGAATGGGAAGTTGGTAATACATGCATGGAGATAAAGCATAGAAATGAACAAAATGCAAGGGACTTCTTATCTAATACTGATATTTACTGACTTGAGAATAGATGTTACAAGATAACATGCAGAAAACATGGTGATAGACATTAATGATGGTAGATCTCCATATGGCTTAACCACTGCTGAATCACTGAGTTACTAGCCATTTGAATAACAAATGATTAAAAAGAAAAAAGTGGACTAGGCCCTCCATGCATAAAAAAGAGAGATCATAGCCAAAAAACTATCAGTGTCCAACGCTCAGTGATTGAGGTTTCATTATGTAATGCATAAATGATCTCTTGCTTGCTGAAGATCCCAGAGATGAACTACTGACGAATTGCACAAACATTAGCAAGAGAACAGTGAACTGTGGGATCATCAGCCCAATCAATTTTGATTTATATTTCAAATTGGAGGAGGACAAAACAACAGCCTTGTAATGACCACAAAAGAAAGATCCAAATAATGTTAGTAGTATAAAGGCTGACATTAAGATTATTTATAGGGTGGCAAGGGAATCAAGGCTAATGTTTTAAACTCTTTTAACTTTCTCCCTCTTGACCTATTGTGAAATTTCTTAAAGCTTGATTTCCAACTACTACAGCTAGCTGTCATCCTCATTAAAGAAGGCCTTGTATAGTTATGAGTATTATGACAATCCGACACGAGTTCCCATAGCCTTCTGGTCTTCCAACTTATTCCAAGTTGACGGTTCTACTCATTTTCAAACTTGCTAAACTAATGTTCACGGATTCCAACAATCTTTCTTCAACTATTCAGTCATTTTAGCTAGCACTCACGGCTTACAGTCTTTCTTCAACTAAATAGTCATTATTAGCAATCAGTCAGAATTTTGATGCCCAAACTTAGCGAAGGCTGCAGCCTTCTCAGAATGAGAACAGGCCACTTACTCTATACACCCCACACAGAATTTAGTTCAGCTACCTCATGACAAAGTCCTTATTTCTTCTTGCTGGGCATAAAAATTGAAGAGCCAATGGACTGATATGAAGTATGATGGCCATCGTCTTATCCAAAAGAAGACAACGGTAATGACAAATTTTTCCCTTCTTCCTAAGCAGTTAATATTTGCAGCTATGCAAACTTTTAGCCTTTTGTTGACTATGGTCCATCACTCCTTAAGAGTCAATATGCAATCATACCTAATCCATCATTATGACATATAACAATGTCTTTGTTATGACAAAGAAAGTTTGGATTTGACTGACCCCAGGTTATAGAAATATAAAATAAAAGGCTCCTATTCACATAAGATAAATAAAGACTATAAATAATAAAAATTTACTGAAATAAACTTGTCTAGGAAAAGTGGAAGATTGAAAACAAGGCATATGATTGTGACCTTTCAACAAGACCGGACAGAAAATTAACTGAAATATGCACAAATATGCTAGTAAAACTCACAAGGAAGGCAGAGAACATTGTGGCCACTGATGCACCAATGAATCCCTCCCAAGTTTTCTTTGGAGATAGTTTGATTAATGGTGTTTTCCCAAAGAAGAATCCAAAGAAATATGCAGCTATATCATTGATGACAATAAGTGAAGCCGGCAGGAGAAACCTGAATACAAAGACATATGCAATCAGATCTGCTAAAAATAACAAGACCTTTACAAATAAATAGTAACAATCAATCACACCTACATGGTAACCTAAATGAAAGAAACACATAAAAACCATTTTAAATAAAAAAATATATACTGATTTATTTTCAAAGAAGTAGTAACAAAATTTATCCAAAAGCAAAGAAGTGATTCAAACTAAATGTTCTTGCTCCTACCAAGAAGGTAAGATGGAGGCAGAGCCAAAGAAGTAGCATTCAAGCAATAAACAAAGTGTGCTAGAGGTTGAGCCATGGATAACAGAGGAACTACACCCATGTCAAATATGTGTTGTGCCCATGGATACTCTGATACTTGGTGGACATGCACCAGATCCACCTCCCAACCAATCCTAAAGTCACTATGTAACCCAGAAGTTTCAAATGCTTTTCCAGTCATATTTGAACTATGTAAAGTAATGGGATACAATTGTCTAGAGAGAAGGCTCTAAAGCATTCCGATTTTCCTACTATCCATCTTGAAAATTTAGATTCCATAGGATCAAATAGTCAAAGCTTAACAGAGTATGGAAGGATTCTCAACTTCAGGAAATTGAAAGCCCTCTTAATAAAATTTAAACACAATGTTTGCTGGAAACTCAGGCAGTAAAATTAAACATAACCATCAAGCCCCTATTATCTTCCTTAAAGTAGAAAAGCAACCCTAAGTTATGTGACTTGTGTCAAACAACAATATCTGTAATAATTGTAATCATCTTATTTGCAAACTACCCCTAGAGGCACCGTTTTCCTAAATGTGGATGAGGTGATTATCAAATGGGAATTATTTTTATATATTCCAATCAGACAAGCAACATATTCAACCCAACTAGAGACCAGGATAATTATTTACATCATTTCCAGTCCTTAGGATTTTCTAAAGTGTATATGGCAAATGCTGCCCCAGCAAAAACACTTTAAAACTTTCATCAAATGGGAAATATTCTAATATTTCATATCAGACGAGCAACATATTCAATCCAACTTGCCAGGATTATTTATATCAGACAAGCGTACATGGCAAATGTTGCCCACTAAACGCACTTGAAGACTTTTCATGTTTTACGCTTGTATAACAAAAAAAAAAAAAAAAAAAAAGAGCTTCTAAACCTTTATCAGGTCTTCAATAGAAAAATGTTATCTCAACTTTACATGTAATAGCTTCTTACCTGCATCATTTACCTAAGAGCTCCAACTGAAGCAAACCACAAACCCCCTCCCATCTGTCATTTGAAAGCTCCAATCTAAGAATAAAAACATGGCAAATGTTGCCCCCCACCATGTGTTCTTACCTGCATTATTTACCTAACAGCTCAAAGTGAGAAGGAAAAAAAACCTCAAACCCCCTACCAAGTGTTGTTTGAACACTCCAGTCTAAAGAATATGAACAGCTTGGTTCACACGGTCACATCACATGCTATAAAGCAAATTGAGATACTTTCTTATCTACGAGTCCACAAAGAAAATGCAAGTAAGGTGCTATCCATTGGCAGATCATTAACACTTGTGTATCCTCATTGGTAACCCTGCTTTACTCATTGATGAAACATCTCATCACTTTCAACCTTCAAGTTACCAAACAATTCTCTTAATCTTCTGCGCCTCCTAAGTTTGGAAGCAAGTTCCATTTCTTGACGGTTTAGCTACTGATTTTTATGGGGTCATCCTATGTAGCACGGACACGCGTGTCGGACACGACATGGACACGGGACACGGCAAAATCCAAAAAAAAAAAAAAGGATATGGGGACACGACAAGCAATATTTTATTATTATTATTATACATAGATAAATTTTCACCCAATTAAATCTCATCCACAAATTTTTACCCAATTAAATCATATATGAGTAATAACCACAAGTATTATACATATTCAATCAAAGCCAAAAGAGAGTTCATAGTCATAGTAATTTAAATAAAAACATGTAGTACCATAAAACAAACATTTCACCACCCAAAATACAAAAGATGTCTCTGTAGGGGTCTTTTCTAATTTGAAGTTGAACCAACTTCAATGGTCTTATCCTCATCTCCATCCACGAACACCACGGCTTCCAACTCCGGTTCGTCAAGGGAAAGATTGGTAACCTCCAGAATATTGGGGTCTTCAAATGTTTCGAACTCATCACCCCAAGATCCGACATCTTTCTTTCTCCTTCATTGTATTGTGAGACGCTTCGAGAAAGTAAGAGATTGGTATGCACATAAACCAAATCTTGCGCTCTTTCCAGGGCCATTTTGCTCCGAGTTAAGGAATGAAGAAAAAAGTATGTACTCCAATTCATTTCACAGCATGATGATGAACATGGTTGGCCAAGAAGCTTAGAGCCAAATCTTGCAAAGTTGGAGTAGAAGACCCATAAAAAACCCACCAATACTTTGGATCCATGAATCCTCTATCATTTAGAGAATCATGATCCAAAAAAACATCCAAAGCGCCTGAGAATTTTGCAAACTCCGTGTTCACCAACCTTCGTTGGCATCGGGAAAATATCTCTTCAAGCATTTAGCTTACTAAAGATTTCCTCATCTAGATGTGGAGCCATTCAATTTATGCCCACAAAAAGCCATTTCATAGTATAATCAGTGTTCTAAATGGCGGCCACAGCGGCTATATCGGCCGGGAAAATTTATCGGAGATGGGGATATATCGGGGATATATTTGAGATATTTTCAAAAATCGGATGTTAAAATTGGACTGTAAATATACATATCTTCTGTCTTAAATCACATCTCAATAAGACAATATATGCATAAATTATATAAATCTACATAAAACATCATACTGATATATTTAAGATATATTTAACTCGATAACTTGCATTAAGCCTATGAATCCATAATCATTATCCACGTGTAGAATCTTCAAAAATGTCACATTGTCACATCGCTCGAATTACCCAAATACCTAACCAAAAATTGGGTGTAAAACGCTATATCAGGTCCAAAATTGCCGAAATTGCAGCCGATATATCGGGTCCATGACTATTTATCGGCAATTTTGAATGAAAAATGCTATATCGGTTTGGATGTGCCAAATCATTGCGGCTAGGTGCCGTAAACGCAATATCGGCTCAATATCGGCGCAATATCGGGGATATTTAGAACACTGAGTATAATACCTATTCACATAAAGAAAACATATGGTAGATTGACTCGATGAGTTAACACAAAAACAAGAAACATATACAAATAAAGTATAGTGTTTTCGTTCTAGATTTTTTACTTTGGGTTCAATGAATGAGCCAAGTAATGAAGTGGTGTGTTGCTCTTATTCAACCAGTTAACCAAGATTTTGTGCATCATATTATAAAAAGAAGATTCATCATCATCTCTTTTTCCTTCATGCTGATAAATAGTGCTCTTCAATTTCTTAATCATTGTATCCCACATGTTATACACTAAATGTAGAGATGGCTTATCGGTATCGGCAAACTTTAGCATGTCATAAATAAGCTCCGTCAATCAAAGAATGTAGTCAATCTTGTCCCACCACCTATCATCCAACACTTTGCCAACAAATTCCGATTTTCCCCCATCGTCATCCTTATACAAGGTCCACTTCACACATAATACCAAGTTTTGAAGACCGCTCTTGATAGTCTTAAACCTCTTCAATATGATAATCACCGAGGCAAAGCCTGTCTCCACGATAGAAAGAAGCTTCATCTTCACGTATTCATTGAACATTGCAAGCCTCATGGAGTGGTTCATAATATAATTCTTTATGATGATGGCATCTCTGGAAACATCGATGATCCAATTGCACTCTTCATATGTTACCTCATTTGCTTCAGTGTTCTTTACCGCACACATATTCTTGATTGGTCACCTATATTGCATATATAATGTCACATTCCCATAATTATTGTCTAATATATCATGTATTTAGTCTTATATTTTTTTTATAAAATGCAGGCCCATTACTAACGGAGGAGGAAGGAAATTGAGCCCAAAAGCCTGTTTTAATTCTAATTTAAATCTAAATTAAAGAAAGGACAAATATTCAGGAGGATAAAGACGGTCCCAGCTGAAGATCAATGGAAATCAAGATAAAACCAGTTAAAAACCAATTAAAACAGATCTTCAGAAATCAATTGGTTAAAGCCGAAATCAAAGGAGGTTCCGTCAAATCCAGGACCAAAATCTGAAAATCTAGCAAGAGATAAAAGAAGATCGCGAAATCAGAGATCTGCATGGCCACACCTAGGCCGCGTTTCCACTGCCAAACCCGCGTTTCCGTGGCTATCTCTTGGAGATAAGAGGAGTGTTTTCTCCCCTTAGCTCCTCACTCCTCTCCCCTCTGGGTTTTTGCCTATAAAAGACGGAGTTTACTGAAGAAGGACGGAAGGCTAGTTTAAATTTCTTGCTTTATTTTTAGGATTTAGGATCATTATTAGATAGTTTATGAGAAGTTGTATCTCATTTTTATTTTTGTAATTCAGTCCAGAAATAGTGAGAGAGAGAAAGAGAGATTGTAATCCATTGAAGTGACATCAATAAGATTCAAGATCTTCCTTCTTCTCCAAACTATCTGGTATGTTACATTTGTTTTATATGCATTGTTTTACATCGATTATGAGTAGCTATGTGTTTTCTGAGCTCGCTAATCTATCTCTTCTATCCCTCTTCTCTTGATTGATTTTCATGAAAGCAACCCCACTTGAATCATTGTTATGCCTAAGTCAAGCTCTGTTCTTGAAGGCACGTGAGGATGGTTTTAAACTATAAACATTTATTTCAAAAACACAGCTATTTCTAAATCATTTTTATTCCATACTTGCTTCCTCGCTTGATGGTTTAACATTCTATTTTTGATATTATATAAAGAAAAGTTTTCAGTTTTTGAAACAAAACTATTTTATTTGTTTTACTTGAACACTCAAAGGAGACTTTGTGTTTTGCCTATGACTAGAGTGAAGCATTGAAACTTTCTTAAGAAAAGTAAATAGTTGAGTTGAAGAGACAAACTTGGGATTTGCGATCCCAGGTAAGATCGGTTCAGGATCATGGGATCCTTTTCTATCAGATAGGTCAGCAAGCTCGAATCTTTTCCATAAATTTAAATCACAACAAAATCACACTCAACGCATTTTCTAAAAAGTCATCTTCTCCACAACTTTTTTCAAATTTTTAAGTTTTCTTTAAATCACTTCTCTACTCTCCATTTTTTTTCAACTAAAAAACATCAACACCAATCTTTGTTTTTAAAACAATACATCGAAATGCTTCCATCGCATTCCTCCTCGTAGACACGACCCGTTAGCCCAAAGCTACATGGTAATTCTCACTGTATTTTCTTGAAATCAATTTTTAGAGCTGTTGCTGGGGAGGGAACGATATAATTATTTTTAACAAGTTTGGTGTTTGGTTTCAGGGCCATAAAGAAATCAGATTTAGCGCTCAAGCATTGCAAGAGAAGACTTTCTATTTTGTGCCCCTACTCTAGAAAGTAGGAAACAGAATTTTCAAGAAATTGCAGCGCAAAAGCTTGAAAACTTTTTGGACTACTAAAAACTCTTTTTTACAGGACATATTGCTTTGCAAAAAAAACAATTTTTTGTTATTATTTCTAATATATCTGATAATCACATACCATGTTTTTAATCCAACAACAATCTGATTGATTGCCAATTGCTTAAAAAAATATTCAGACTTGCATTCTAGGCATTTATCTAATTATGTTTCCTTTTCAATTATTGTTGAAGAAAGCTAGGGACAAGCTATGTTTGTATAGCATCTAGCATAGGAACATTCTTGGGTGATTTATTTGCTTTTTGATTGCTACTTGCTTTATACTTGCACTTGCGCACTTGCACAATCAATCTTAAGGGCAAAAATCAACACAAGATAAGGTGTGAGAGTCATTACCCTTCCTTATCTCATAAATCATCTCCAAGCACGCACAGCCTAAGCCTAACTTAAAATCTAATAGACGTTGGCCTTAGGGACATCTCGAACTCATTAGGAGATTATCCTAAGGGAAAATGTGTTAGAATTTGACTCCTGCCAAATCAGTGTTAAAGTACAGGGATTGAGGAGAGAAACCCCGAAGGGTGGTGGTTTGGCTTAATTAGGCCCGTCGCTTTTGCGCGGATATCTCCCACCAATCTTATCATGACCTGGCTGATTAGCTTGTGGTCAGAGTCTACATTATACCTCCTGTGGATAATCAACCAGTTAGGAGTTGTCTAAGTCAAGATTTACCTTAGATTAAGCTTGGTTGCTTTCTCTTTTTCTTGTTGACTATTAATGAACTTGTTTGTGAGAGTGTTTGTATATACAATCGTGGTCGAGAGACCTAAACACATCTAGGTTAACTAGAAACAAGAATCCAAACCAGATCCGGTTATGACTCAACCGACATCTTTGCAAGAAAGGTTCTATCCCATTAGAACCACACTTCCATCTTGCATCCAACTTCCATCGGTCGGTGAACACAACTTTGAGCTCAAGCCTCAGTTCATCAACACACTCCCTAAGTTTCATGGCTTAGAGTCCAAAGATGTGTATTTCATAAGAGAATTTTAGGAAGTATGCTTAATTATGAAAATCTCACACCTTATAGATGATGCTATTAGGTTAAGATTTGTCCCATTTGCTCTTAAGGACTTAGCCAAGAAATGGCTTTACAGCTTAGCGGCCGGCTCTATCACATAATGGGATAGTTTCATCAAGGTCTTCTTGTGAAGAAATTCTATCCAATTCATAAGATCGCTCCCATTAGGAAGAACATCATGCAGTTCAAGCAAGAACCTAGTGAACAATTTTGGAGGTACTTTGAACGCTTCAAAGACCTTGTTCAATGTCCTCGTCATGAAATAGAGAAATGGTGACAATGCCAAATTCTCTATGCTATGACGATTTAGACTGCTAAACCAAGACCCTCTTAGAAACCATGTGCCAAGGGGATTCTTGCAAAAAGATGAGAATGAAGCACGAGATTTATATGAGAATCTAGCTGAAAAGACCATTCAAATGGGAACCAACTAATAAAAACTCTAGAAATTCAAACACCATCTCTTCAAAAGGAGGTCTCCACTCAAATGAATCATTCATAGTTGCCGAGGCTAGAATAGCAAACATAGCGAGAAGACTGAAAGCTTTAGAAACTAAGAAATCAAGTCCAGTCAACTAAGTCAACCAAAACCAATTTCTAACTCTGAACTGTACTCACTGTCAAGCCATGAATCATTTGCTTGAGAAGTGTTTAGTGTTCCAAGCTCAGCAACAATTTCATGAACCGGTGAATGCGGCCTTTTAAAGGCCCAACAATAATCCTTACGCATAAACGTACAATCCTGGCTAGAGAAATCACCCGAACTCATGGAGCTAAAACAACAATGACCACTCACGGTCAAACCATTCAAACCACTTCCAACATTCCAATAATTCTTTCAATCATCAACTCAACTTTTCAAATTACCATCACAATTCTTCCAACCATCAAACCCAAATTTTCAAATTATCAAAAAAAAATTCCCAACCAAGCTCCACAATCTTTCTTCCAAAATCCTCCACTTGAGAAGAGAATGACTGATTTTGAGAAAAACATGAAAAGATACATGAAGATCCAAGAGTCCCTCATGCAAACAGAACAGAGGCTAGAGGTTCAAATTAGCAAATTAGCAAATCCACAGAATGAGAAGCTAAAGGATACCTTGCCCAGTCAGCCAGCAACGAATCCTAAGAATTCTCAACAAGCTCATTTGGCTGATAATCAACCGTTGAATCAATGTAATGTTGTTCATACATTGAGGTTGGGAAAGAAGTTGGTAATCAAGTGTCAATACCATCCAATTCCATTCAGCACAACCACACACAAGTATCCTCATCTAGTCCCAATCCTTCCATATCTGACGAATATGAAAAGGATAAGTCAACCAGTCAGGTGCACAAGCCTATAATACCATTTTCTAATAGGCTCAAAAACAACAAGCAGAATTCACACATGGATAAGATAATTGAGATCTTCAATCAAGTGAAGATAAATGTGTCACTTCTTGATGCCATCCAACAAGTCCCATCCTATGCAAAATTTCTTAGGGACATGTGCACCAAGAAGAGAAAGACTAATGTACCCAAGAAAGTCTTCTTAGCCACTAATATCAGTGAGCTACTGTCAGATTTGATCCCTGTCACGTACAAGGATCAGGGTTGTCCTTACTATTGCCTGCACTATAGGACAAGCCGAGATTAGTCGTGCACTTCTTGACTTGGGGGCAAATATCAACTTGCACTCCCTTCTAAGTTTATCAACTCGAGTTGGGCGATCTTAGTCCAACTCGAGTCACAATCCAACTGGCTGACCGTTCAGTGAAAGTTCCCAAAGGAGAAATTAATGATGTCCTTATCCGGGTCAGGGAGTTTATCTACCCCGTTGATTCAATAGTTCTTGAGACATGTGTCCAATCCTAGGGCTCAAACTCCCGTTATCTTAGGGCGCTCATTCCTTACTACTGCCAACGCTATTATCAACTGTAAGAATGGGTCCACGAGGTTAACCTTTGGGGACAACTAGAGAAGTCAATGTCTTCAACCTAGGAAAGCAACCCTGTGATGTTGAGGATCAAACATTTGAAGTCAACCTCATTGAGAACTTGACAGGTGAACATAAAAAAGAATTGGAATTAGAAACTGATTGTGACCTCGAGTTAGAGTCTGAAGACTTTAACCTTGATCAGTTTGTCAAGTCTGCTGTGAATTGGGCCTCGAACCCTATTTCACCAAATGTGGAGCTAATAAACTTGACTCCTCCTTCCAGTGAATCTTCCCCTTCCTTAGAGTTGAAAGCCTTACCTGCGCATCTCAAGTACGTCTATCCAGGTGAACAAGAGACCTTTTCTGTCATAATTGCCTCCCATTTAAATGACGGGAAAGAAGAGAATCTTAAAACAATTCTTAGGAAACATAGAGATGCCATTGGTTAGACTATGACCGACATAAAGGGATTAAGGGCGTGTTTGTTTCGCCGCAAAACACCGCAAAACGCAAGTCGTAAAACTTCTTTTCCATTTTCCGTTGTTTGTTTCGCTAAAAACAAGTTGCAAAATGCAACTCTTCTTTTCCCACTTGCAGTTGCTACAGTTAAATTTGTGGTCATGTAAATCTCACTTTTACACTCATATTTTCCCACTTGCAGTTGTTACAGTTAATTTTGTGGTCATGTAACTCTCACTTGTACTACACTTACAGTTCAAAACAGTTACTTGATAATCAATATATAATTTAATATTATTAAATATTTAATATTTTAAATAGTGTTCAATTTCTTATTTAATTTTTTAATTATTTTATATTTTTAATCTTTAATTTTTTTTATTGTTTTAAATATGGTCTTAATATTTAATATTTACTATTTTAATTTAATATTTTAATTTAATATTTTATTTAATACTTTATTATTTTATTAATACTTATTCCATTTTATTATTTTATTTACAGTTAATATTTTATTAATATAACAATATTATACTTTAATATAAAATTACTATATATATAATTATTTATTTTTTAGTATAAAAAATTACTTTATTAATATCATAATATATTTTATTATTATATTAATATTTTATTATGTTAATATTGTAATAATAATTCAGTATAATAATATTGTAATGGTAATTTATTATTAAATTATAATTATATTTTACTCTTTTAATTTTATATTTCTATAATATTATAATAATATTATAATAAAATTTATATTATAATAATTTTAAAGTACTTTTAATATTATGATATTATAACTATTTTATTATTTTTGTAAGATTTTTTAATATTTATATTTTATTAGTATTCTTAAAATTTTATTAATGTTCTTTAGATTTTCTTAAAATTTTATATTATTTATTTAGTTAAATTTTAGTAATATTTACTATTTATACTAATATTTTATTAATATTATTGTTATAAATAAAATATTAAGATTATTAATTTTTTATCTCAAATTTATTAATACAATTTAATTTGTAATAGTAGATTTCATTTAATAGTATTTATAATATTTAAATCACTGCTACAGTTAATTTTGTGGTCAACTTTTCCACTTACACTTTTATATTACCAACCAAACACCGTAAAACACAATATACTTTACCATTTACACTTTCACTTTATCAATCAAACACCGTAAAACACAATATACTTTTCCATTTACACTTCACTTTATCAACCAAACACCGTAAAATACAATATATTTTCTCTGTTACAGTTACTTTTTCCATTCTCATTTTACGACTTACGACTTGCGATGTTTTGCAACGAAACAAACAGGCCCTAAGTCCAGCCATAATTCAACATCGCATTCATCTCAATGAATAAGCGACACCAAAAAGAGACCCGCAGCATAGGTTAAACCCTATAATACAAGAAGTTGTTTATATTGAAATTGTGAAACTCTTAGATAATGGGATAATCTATCCCATTTCTGATAGCCAATGGGTCAGTCTTGTCTAGTGGTTCTGAAGAAATCCGGTTTCACCGTGATGGAAAACGAGAACAAAGAGTTGGTCCAAACTCGACTTCTCACGAAAATTCGAGTTTGGATCGACTATAGGAAGCTTAATGCAGCAACTCGTAAGGACCATTTCCCGCTTCCCTTCATTGATCAAATGCTTGAACGTTTGGCTAGCCTCGAGTATTACTGTTTCTTAGACGGTTACTGGGAGTATAATCAGATTCACAATGTTCCGAAGGACCAAGAAAAGACTACTTTCACATGTCCATTTGGGTCATTTGCTTATCGTCGAATGCCTTTCAGCTTGCGCAATGCCCCAGTAACGTTTCAACGTTGCATGTTGAGTCTTTTCTCTGATATGATAATGATTCTTAGAAATCTTCATGGATGATTTTTCTATCTACGAAGATTCATTCACTCAATGTCTTCACCATCTAGAACTTGTCATCCAACTTTGTGCTGAGAAAAATCTGACACTTAACTGGGAGAAATGACACTTCATGGTAAGACATAGAAATGTCTTGGGTCATGAAATCTCTAAGAAAGAAATTGAAGTGGATAGAACCAAGATTGAGGTTATAACTAAGCTTCCCATGCCCAAATGTGTGAAGGATATTTGATCCTTCTTAGGACACGCCGGTTTTCTATCGAAGATTTATCAAATAGACTTTAACAAGATTGCTAGACCCTTGACTAATCTTTTAGCTAAGAATGTATCCACTTTTGATAATGAATATATAAATTCTTGAGAGAAACTTAAGAAAGAGCTTATTTCTGCACCACTCATATCTGCACCGGATTGGTCTAAGCCGTTCGAAATCATGTGCGATGCTTTTGATTTTGCCATAGGCGTTATCCTAGGACAACACATTAATAACAAGCAGCACGTGATTTATTACTCTAGTAGGACTCTCAGCGATGCTCAAATGAACTACACTACAACCGAGAAGGAATTCTTGGCAGTAGTGTTTACTTTAGAGAAATTTCATCCCTACTTATTAGGGTCCAAAACCACAATTTTCACTGATCATTCTGCGCTAAGATACCTTATGATGAAGAAGGATGCCAAAGCCCGACTCATTCGTTGGATCCTCCTTCAAGAAATTGATCTCGAAATTCGAGATAAGAAAGGCGTAGATTATGTCGTTGCTGATCATCTCTCGCGCATTCCAAACTCTCCACGCAACAAATTGCCCATAAATGATGACTTTCTCCATAAAAAACTCTTAGCTATTTTTAGAGAAACTTGGTTTGTTGATATAGTGAATTACTTAATCACAAACCAAACTCCATCTCATTGGTCTAAAAATGATGTATATCGGTTCTTATCTCAAGCCCGGTATTTTTGGGAGGAATCGTATCTTTTTAAGTACTGTTCTGACCAAATCATTAGGAGATACATTCCCGATGAAAAAATTAAGAGTGTTTTGTCCTTCTGTCAAGAGCTTGCATGCGGTGAACACTTCGGTCCTCGCAAGACTGCTGAAAAGGTGCTACAAAGTGGCTTCTATTGGCCCACTTTGTTCAAAACTGCTAATGAATTTTGCAAGACGTGCCCTAAATGCAAATGGTAGGAAGGATCTCGAGATGAGATATGATGCCCCTCAACCCAATTCTAAAAATAGAACTCTTTGATGTTTGGGGCATAGACTTTATGGGTCCATTTCCTAATTCATTTGGAAACCAATACATATTGGTTAATGTAGACTGCGTCCAAGTATGTAGAAGCCATTCCAAGTAAAACTAATGATAACAAAATTGTCATAAAGTTTTTGAAAGAGAACATTTTCTCACGCTTCGAAACCAGTGTTCTAAATATCCCCGATATAACCCCGATATTGCGCCGATATTGCGTTTACGGCACCTAGCCGCAATGATTTGGCACATCCAAACCGATATAGCGATTTTCACCCAAAATCGCCGATAAATCGGCATGGACCCGATATATCGGCCGCAATTTCGGCGATTTTGGACCCGATATAGCGTTCACACTCAATTTCTAGGTTAGATATTTGGGTAATTCGAGCGATGTGACAATATGACATTTGTGAAGATTTACACTTGGATAGTGATTATGCATTTATAAGCTTAATGCAAGTTATCGAGTTAAGTATATCTTAAACATATAAGTATGATGTTTTATGTAACTTTATATAATTTATGCATATATTGTCTTATTGAGATGCAATTTAAGACAAGAAGATATGTATATTTACAGTCCGATTTTGACATCCGATTTTTGAAAATATCCCCGATATGTCCCCGATATATCCCCATCCCCGATAAATTTTCCCGGCCGATGTAGCCGCTGTGGCCGCCATTTAGAACACTGTTCGAAACCCCTCGTGCTATCATCAGTAATAATGGTACTCACTTTTGCAATAGATCCTTTGAAGCTCTTATGCAAAAGTATGCTATAAATCACAAGTTGTCCACACTGTATCATCCTCAAACCAGTAGGCAGGTAAAGGTCTCCAACAGACAAATCAAGCTTATTTTGGAGAAGACTGTGAACCAAAACCGGAAAGATTGGTCCACCAACCTTGTCGATACCCTATGGGCCTACATGACTGCTTTCAAGACGATTTTAGGAATGTCTCCTTATAGGTTAGTCTTGGGGAAAGCTTGCCACCTACCTATTGAGTTAGAGCACCGGGCCTTATGGGCAATAAAGCAGCTAAATTTCGATTTGAACAAGACCGGTGACCTTCGAAAATTACACATTTCCGAATTAGAGGAGTTGAGAAATGAGGCCTATGAAAATGCAAAGATCACAAAAAGAGAGTTAAGATTTTTCATGACAAATATATCATAAGGAAAACATTTATCCCTGCACAAAAAGTCTTACTATATAATTCTAGGCTTCATCTTTTTTCAGGAAAGCTAAAATCAAGATGGACTAGGCCATTCGTTGTTAAATCCGTGTTTTCACACAGTGCTGTAGAAATCAGTGACACCAAGAATGGGAATGACTTTTAGGTAAATGGTCAACGCCTTAAACCTTTTTTAAAATCGGTGTCGGTAAATGAAACGGTTATAGGTCTTTTCGACCCAGTGTATCAGTAACTTTACCTCTTCTACATTTTATTTCATGCATCTATATATTTCTTTCATACATTAGAGACAATGCATGAGATAGGTGTGGGGGAGTGTTCTAACATGATTAACATAACTTCAAAAAAAATATTAAAAAATATACAAAAAGATAAAAAATTTGAAAAAAGAACAATATTTTGACTTATTTTTTGTAAGAAATTAAGTCAATTTTAAGGTATATGAGAATCACAATTAGGATTTCTTATACTTGGTCAAAATAAGACGACTTGTTTGATTTCTAGAGTTAGGGAAAAAATGGAAAGTAATTTAGTCTTGATCTTTATCTTGATGAAATATGCACATTTTATACACTTACACACTTAGGGTTCAAAAACAAAAATTCTTATGCCTTATATTAAAAAAAGAAGAAGAAAAAAAGAAAAACAAAAAGAAATATATATAAATCCTCTGATTTAAGCTGGGTACTTGTGCCTCATAAAACATAAATATTCACGCCTAAAAGGGATACATTGTATAAGTAAAAATTCTTAGTTTTGTGGCCTTATTTGCTTGAATGCTCAAGTCATTGGGGTGTTTTCTCACCCGATACCCTAAAACTGTCTGGTTTGGGTGTCGCGGACTAAAGGCTTGTTATATGGGCAGATTAGAAAGCCTAACAGAACTAAGAAATAATTTCACCAAAAATATAAATAAATAAAGCATAAGAGTTAAGTTAAAGTACCCTTAGTCAAAATTTTCCGGTCACGAAAGTGCACATAAATTAAGGTAAAGTAATAGACTAAATGAGAAATACAATTTGACTCCTTACCCCTGTTTTAAATATCGGCTGAGTCGGCTGAGATATCATCCGATATCTCCTTTTTTGCTTGTTGCCAATACGATATGGGAAAATCAGTCGTCATATCGTTTGTAACAAAAAACGGTCGATATTTGAAATATCGGCCGATAAATCACCTAATATTGGCCGATAAATCACCCGTTATGAAATAACTTATTTATTGCACGACTCTGTGCAAATGTACATTATTTTTTATTGTCTTTGCAAGCATATTACATCATTTTTATTAGGTAAATGATATCTATCACTTTAAACCAACTTTTAGTTATTAATATTTCATTATATATAGTATTTAGACTTATATTTTTTTTATAAAATTCAGGCACATTACTAATGGAGAAAGGAAATTGAGCCCAAAAGCCCGCTTTAATTCTGATTTAAATCTAAATTAAAAAAGGGACAAATATTCATGAGGATAAAGACAGTCCCAGCTGAAGATCAATGGAAATCAAGGAAGATAAAACCAGTAGAAAAATCAATTAAAACAGATTTTCACAAATTAATTGGTTTAAGCCGAAAATCAAAGGAGGTTTCGTCAAATCCAGGACCAAAATCTGAAAATCCAGAGATAAAGAAAATCGCGAAATCAGGGTATGCACCCCCGATGTGGCCACCTGGCCACACCCAGGCCACGAAAACACGCCGTGTTTCTGCGGCTCTCTTGGAAATAAGGGGAGCCTCACGTCTCTCCTTTATGGGTTTTTGCCTATAAAAGGCAGGAAGTTTACGGAAGAAGGACGAAAGACTAGTTTAACTTTCTTGCTTTATTTTTAGGATTTAGGATCATTGTTAGATAGTTTATGAGAAGTTGTATCTCATTTTTGTTTTTGTGGTTCAATCCAGAAATAAGTGTGAGAGAGAAAGAGTGATTGTAATCCGACATTGAAGTGACATCAATAAGATTCGATCTTCCTTCTTCTCTAAACTATCTGAAATGTTACATTTGTTTTATATACATTGTTTTATATCGATCATGAGTAGCTAAGCATTTTTCTGGGCTCGCTAATCTATCTCTTCTACCCCTCTTCTCTTGATTGGTTTTCATGAAAGCAACCCCACTTGAATCAATGGCATGCCTAAGTCAAGCTCTGTTCTTGAAGGCACATGAGGATGGGTGTTAAAATATAAACATTTATTTCAAAACACAACTATTTCTAAATCATTTTTATTCCATACTTGCTTCCTCGCTTGATGGTTTAACATTCTATTTTTGATATTGTGTAAAGAAAAGTTTTCAGTTTTTGAAACAAAATCATATTATTTGTTTTACTTTAACAAGAAAAAGAGACTTTGTGTTTTGCCTATGACTAGAGTGAGGCATTAAAACTTTCTTGAGAAAAATAAATAGTTGAGTTGAAGATTAGCGAGCCCAAATCTTTTTCATAATTTAAAGCACAACAAATTCACTCTCAACGCATTTTCTAAAAGTCATCTTCTCCACAGCCTTCTTCAAATTTTTAAGTTTTCTTTAAATCAATTCTCTACTCTCCATTTTCTTTTCAACTAAAAAACACCACACCGATCTTTGTTTTTAAAACAATACATCGAAACGCTTCCATCACATTCCTCCTCGTAGACACAACCCGTTAGCCTAAAGCTACATGGTAATTCTCAATGCATTTTCTTGCAATCAATTCTTGAGAGCAAGATTTAGAGTGTGCACCATGCAGAGAGTCCAAAATATACGAGGATAATTCCCTCCACAATGGCACCCACCGCCTTGCAAGCTTGGGCATTATCGATTATGATTTGGACCACATTTTGGTGTCCAATCTCTCTAACGTTCTCCATAAATCTATCTGCAATGTAGAACTGCTCTTTGTGAATCTCTCGACTATCACGGAAGACAAAAACATAGGCCTACTTTCCGTGATGGCCATGAAATTAATAATCAGCGTCCTTTGTGCATCCGGCCATCATCACTACAAAGAGACACGCCCTTCGAACTCCACGTGCTCTTGATTGGTTCAACTTCGTCTCTATAAATTTTTCATTTTGCAAAAGAGTGGCCCTCGACGAGTTATATCCGGGAGGGATATAACCCGAGATGGGGTTATTTGTAGCATATGTGAATGCCATAGCATAATATGGATTCCTTATGAAATTGAATGACAAACCGCCAGAATAGAACATCCCTATGATGATTGTATTCAACTTTTCACTTGCTCTCATATTAAATGATGCATCCACCATATTACCTATTACCTCTCCTCTTCTTCACTCCGACGCAGCGAAATGGAACTTGAGGATGTAAGCAAGCCTACGGACTTAGCCATGAAAGCTTTCACCCTCAACTCCACTTGCTCCATCACCTTTCTCATGTCATTCAAATGGTGAGGTTTAACGGCAGAACACATTTTAATTCTGGCACCGATTTGTCACAAAAGATGGGTCTTAACTCTTGAGTATGAACCTTTTAAGATGCTCAAGACAATAACTACACTTCCATTGCCAATTTTCTCCCCTTGTTCTTAATTTTCTAATTTTCTCTACATGCTTCCAAAGAGGTGCATTGCCTTCAGCTTTTTCAACGGTATTTTTCGAAGTAGACATTTCTACACAACTCTACCTATGTGAGTAGAATAATGAATAATCAAAAATTTATAAACTATCATCAATTAACATGCTACAAGGACTATCATCAATTAACATGCTAAAATTAAACAGTAAAATTCATCAAAATTCTATCATCTGCACAACATTCTATCAATTAACCCAAATTTCTATTAATTAACACACCATTCTATCAATTAACACAAAATTCTAATAGTCATATTCATCAAAAGTCATATCCATCAATTAACATGCTCTCTGTCTCTCTCTGCTCTCTTTGAGATAGATTGAAAGAGTTAAGAGAAAGCAGAGCGAGGAAGCAGAAAGAGCAGCGAGAGATAGAGGGGTAAAATTACCTCCCCTTCGGGATCTTTGAGACGAGAACGAGGAAGGAGGACGAGACGGAGACTGCGATGATCTCCTTCGACTGTGACGCTCCTTCAAGGACGAGACAGAGATTGCGAGATCTCCTACGACTGTGATGATCTCCGACGAACGCAACTTTGACGACAATCTCTTTCGACATGTTAGGGTGCTTTACTCAGGGGGGGAGGGGGGAGGGGGCCTGGGGAATTGAGAGAGAGATCGAAGAATGCTCGGGGTGGGGGAACTAGGGACTTGAGAGAGTATGTGATCGAGGAATTGGTGCAGGAATTTAGGGTTTTAATGTTAATCGGGTCAGGTTTTATCCCCAAAACCACAAACCCACTCTCTAATTAGCCATGTTCATGTCATTTCAGGGCTCGTTTTGACAGTGTCGGTCCGGTCAAATGCTGTGATTCGTGGTTGATCGTATCCGACACATGTCAGACACGTGTCCGTGTCGGCCACGTATCCACGAACCGGGGGGGTGCAGTGTCCGTGCTTTTCCAGGGATTCCCTGATGTTTACCGAAACATCAATTCAAAAAAGTCCTTGTTATAAGAAGTTTCAGAAGTGCTTAATGGTAATAATAACACAAAGGACAAACAAACAATATAGAATTTACAAGCATGCTATGAAATATAACAACAATTATAAAGAACACATGTCCTAGAAGGCATTTCATAGAGAAAAGTATTAATCTACGTGCTAACCCTGTGAGTTTCATAAAAACTTCTTACTTGACGAGATATTTTCTGCTATGTAATACATCAGTATAAGGGGGACTTTTGTGTAAAAGTCCATGTATATTATAATAATAAAAAGGAGATAAGATGGAATGAACCGGCCATCTAATTCTCCTCAATTCATCTCTAACCCTAGCTCTGATTATCATGGTATCATAGCCTCATTACTTTTGTTAACCCTAATCCTTTAGTATAATCCCTCTCTCTTTCTTCTTCTTTTGTTTTCTTCCATCGACAACATTAAGTCCACCCGCAAGCCTCAAATCAACCTCGTCCTCGTCCTCGTCCTCGCCTCACCTCCAACTTCTCCAACCGAATAAACCTCGTCGCCACTACTGCCTCCTACCCAAGACAACCTCGCTGCCACATCCTCCTCTTCCAGACGACCTCGCTGCCACCTCCCCCTGCCCCAATTCATCCCAAATCACCTCGTCACTACCTCCCGACTTCGATTCAACATTGCAGTCATTTCGACGACCCAGATCTAAAATCATCTTCACCCTGCCTTCATCTTCTACCTCTTAACATCATCCCCGACTTTGATTTGACACCAATCTCACTTCATCTTGAGGAGCTGTATTCGGGAAAAAATAATCTTAATAGAGCTTTTGACATCATTCAGCAGATGTTCCGAAGTAAGAAGGGTAATGAAACCTTGTCTCAACATTATGCAGACTTCAACAGGATTTATGAGAGTTGAAGGTGTTATTTTCCATCTCACAAGATGTGAAGAAGATGCAGAAGCAGTGGGGCCAGCATGCAATGTTGACATTATTGGCGAGCTTGCCATCAGAGTATACTCATGCACGTCCACACGTGATACATAGTTCTGCAGTTG
The DNA here is from genome assembly GCA_038442645.1 of Agave tequilana. NCBI lineage: Eukaryota > Viridiplantae > Streptophyta > Magnoliopsida > Asparagales > Asparagaceae > Agave > Agave tequilana. Next base: position 69,081 of record JAVJIF010033850.1, on the reverse strand, counting down.
ACTCTCTACCAGAAACATCGATTTCTTCAAAGTGTTTCCCAGAGGAATCATAGAATCGTGCTAGGAACGAGTCTCGTGAACGGTTAGCTCTAGTTGTTCAACAGAGCAGTTTACATTTCCTGATGGTGGTTGAGGTCGTTTTGATAGTGGTAGAGGATTTTGATCGAGAAGGTCGTTTTGATGGTAGCACCGGAGATTTTGATCAGGGATGTCGTTTTGATAGTGATATATGAGAGTTTGATCATGGATGTCGTATTAGTGGCAGGGGGAGATTTTGGTTGTGGAGGAAATGGAGAAGCAGATAGTTGACAACAAAATATGAAGACTTGCTACAATTGTAGGGAGATTGGACACACGAGAAACATGTGACCTAAATTGTAAGGCAAGACCTCCTAAGTTGATCAATTTGCTCATGTGGCCTACGCATCAAAGGATATGTTCCCTCAGGTTCCAAAAGTATACTTATGTTAGATGAAGAATTCAAAAAATACAAAATGTTCCAATAGTTTCTGACTACACAGATAACACCATCTTATCCACGGCTACCTTGGCACAATCAGGTGACCTTACTGCGTGTTTCACTTCCAGAGCTCCTAATACTTGGAGCATTGGCATTGGTGCATTTGATCACATAATGGGAAAGAAAAGTATTAGGACATGACTTGTCCTCACTTTATAACTTTCTACCATAACGTTATCAAATAATACTACATCTCGTGTTGAAAGTGTAGGCACCGCTAAGGTTACTGCTTCATTAACCTTATCATCTATTTTTTACATACCCAAGTTTCTGTATAACTATTATCTTTTAGTAAACTTACACGATCCTTGAATTATTCGGCGATATTCTTTTTTGATCATTGTGTATTTCAGGAGATTGGGACGCAGAGGACGATTGACATGTGACATGAATATAGAGATCTGTATCACCTGGAGAATGGTGCCAGTTCAGTTGCATGTGTTAGCTCTACTTCTTTGCAAGATTTACATCATTGGTTTAATCATCCTACCTTGCAAGTTTTAAAGAAATTAGTTCCTGAATAAAGTCAAGTGTCATCTCTTGAATGCGAGTCATGTCAAATGGGTAAACATCATCGTGTCTTATCCATCTTGATCACCCATTTGAACTTGTTCATTCTGATATTTAAGGACCTTATCCAATTAGTTCAACACTTGATTTTAAATATTTCATTATCTTTGTGGATGACTTTTCTCGTGTGACATAGTTATATTTAATGAAAAATCATTCAGAGGCTCTCTCCATTTTTCAAACCTTCTGTGATGAAATCAATAATCAGTTTGGTATGTGTGTTCATACTTTGCACACCAATAATGCGAGAGAAAAATTAGTTCTTTTATGCATTTCATGTCTGATACTGGAATTAGTCACCAAACCTCTTGTCCTTACACTCCATAACAGAACAAGGCGGTTGAACGTAAGAATCCTCGCTTGTTTGAGGTGACACGTACTTTGTTAATTGACATAAATGTTTCCAAACACTTCTAGGAGGATGCAGTTCTTACAAGTTGTTATCTGATTAACTGCATGCCTTCAACAATTTTTTATGTTCAGATACCATATTCTGTTTTTTTATCCCCAAACATGGCATATATTCCTTACCTCCTAGAATTTTCAGTTGTGCATATTTTGTTCATGATCATGGTACCAATCACACCATCCTAAAGCTTTAAAATGTGTCTTTTTGGAGTATTTTAGAGGTCCAAAAAGACATAGATGCTACTGTCCCAATTTGCATAAGTTTGTGATCTCTGCAGATGTTACATTTTTCGAGTCCAAACCATACTTTAATAAAAAAACCTCCAACAGTACATCGTTAAAACCAAGAGACAATTTCATATTCTTAGAAAACTCATTATCTTCATATGTCAATGTGAATAATATGCCTCAGAGATATGGACAGATATACACTAGACGTGTCTAATCTACTACCGATGTGCCAGTTGTCCCTATATCCTTGATCAGTGATACGATATCGATGAGAATGTTGTTATTCCTTCTACTTCTGTTGATAATGATTCTTGTGTTAGATATTGATTCTCAATCTGATCTTGATATTCTTATTGCTCATCGTAAATAAAAAAAGAGTTGCACTCTACATCCACTGCATAAGTTCTTGTCTTATGCACGTCTTCCCATACAATATTATGTTTTTTGTTTCCTCCATTGATTCTCCTCTTATTCCCAAGTATGTTTCAGATGCCATGTCAAATCTAGGTTGACGGGCAGCGATAGAAGATGAGATGCATTCCTTAGAGTAAAATGAGACATGAAAACTAGTTTCACTCCCAGGTAAGAAGAAGGCAGTTGGATGTCGATAGATAGTGTCAAACTAAACCCTGACGGAACTTTAGCTCATTTTAAGGCCATTTGGTAGCGAAAGGATATTCCTAGACATATATTGCATATTAACATGACACATTCTCTTCAGTAGCAGAAATGGCTTCAGTCTGACTGCTTATTTCACTTGCTGCTACACAACATTAGACTCTGCACCAGTTAGATATTAAGAATGCATTCCTCCATTACATTCTTGATGAGACAGTTTATATAGAGCAACCACCTGAATTTGTCGCTTAGAAAGAGTATAGCAAAAAATGTCATCTGCAAAAGTCCTTCATGGCTTGAAACAATCCTCTCGAGCCTAATTTGGGAGATTTGGTAACATCGTGCAGAAGTTTAGTCTTTATCATTCTCAAAAGGATCACTCGATTTTCTTTAGCATCCGTCAAGAAAAAATGCATTCTCTCAATGGTCTATGTAGATGATATTGTGATTATAAAAGATGATGTCTAAGGGATTAGTGACTTTAAGACACGTTTACAGCAGAAGTTCCGAACCAAAGATCAGGGGCCACTACGATATTTTCTGGGGATTGAGATGGCTAGATTTAAGGAGATTTCACTTTCTCAGTAAAAGTATGTGTTGGATATGTTGTCAGAAGTAAGAATGCTCGAGTGTAAAGTTGTGACTACACCAATTAAATCCAAACTTGAAGCTATTATCTGATCGGAGGAGCTCTTGGAAGACCAAAGAAGGTATAAGAGACTAGTTGGGAAGCTAAACTATTTGACAATGACTCAACAGATATATCCGGTTAATGTTGTGAGCAAGTTCATGTCAGCCCCATGAACGAGTCATTGGGATGCTATGGTCATGATATTACGATATGTGATAAGTACTTTAGTAAGAGGACTTCTGTATTCAGATTGTGATCATAACCGTATAACTGGTTCTCAGTTGCAGATTAAGTAGGATGTCCAATCGACATGAGGTCTACTACAGGGTATTGTATCTTTGTTGGAGGAAATCTTGTGTTGTGGAAGAGAAAAAAGTAGGTCATTGTCTCTAGATCCAGGGCCAAGTCAGAATATAGGATTGTGGCTAATCTTACATTTGAGCTTGTGTGGATACAAGATATTCTGACGGAAAAGGATTTGTGCCCAAGACTCCGATGAGGTTATATTGTGATAACAGGTTGATTATTTACATTGTATAAAACCTTGTGCTTCATGAGAAGACGAACAATATTGAAGTAAATTCATGTGGTAAAGAGAAAGTATGATGTTGGTGTTATTAAGCCAAAGCATGTGTCTTAGGCCAATCAGTTTGCGGATTTGTTGACTAAGCCACTTGGGAGATCTCGGGTGCAGTTCATTTGTAATAAACTGTACATATGCAATGTATATACTCTAGCTTGAGGGAGAGTATTATGTGATAAATCAGTATGAGAAGAATTTTTTATATATAAGTCCATATATATTATAATAATAAAAAAGGAGATGAGATGGGAATGAACCATCCAACTAATTCTCCCCAATTCATCTCTAACCCTAACCCTGACTCAGATTATCACTTTCAAATAATACGATAAGGCAGAATGTTATAAACTGTAAAACAATTTTACCAAAAAATTCCTTCAAATATATTGGCCACAGTGAAAGAGGATTGTGCAAACACCGTGAGAAGGATCATGTGCGTCCATGCATACTGACTGAACTGATACTTGTACATCTTCTTCTTTAGTGTAAGTATGAACCACACAAAACCTAAGCAGCATAAAAATGAAAATATATCACTTACAAATAGTGCATAGAATATGATACCATAAGGAATTAAGTATGAAGTTGCAGAGTTTGAAAGAATTCAACCCAAAGCGAATAATTCAATTCAGATAGGACAGTTATTCAATAGGGCTCCGACTGTTAAATAGCAGCCACTAAATGGTTAAATTAAATGAACAAACTACTTTTTGTTAATTTTTCATGATCTGAAGTTACAAATAGACAACTCTACAAGAACATACTAGTCAAGGACATAAGACAAACTTCTCATGTAATTTTGTACATTCATCTTTTGAAGGTTGCATAGATCCTCGGTGCCTCTTTAATATCACAAGACAAAATACATCAGTTCCATAAATGAAAAATATGTATTGAAGTTGGTTTAAATAATGACAAGCTGCAATCTAGCTAGCTAGCTTCATTTTCTAGTTTCTAGAAATTGCATCTTTGTAGTTATGAAGATCTGATCATGAGGGACTACTTTCATACAATTACGTCTGACAGTTAGCTAGAAACTTTGAAATTAAGAGTCAGTAGTTGATATTTCTAAAACTACTAAAACTAATATCTAATTATTAATTTTGTGAGCAACTCTTGACATTAAGAGTCAACTGTCGCTAAATCTTCGAATAAGAGTCATGTTTTTCTGCCATAAATGCTGAACTTTAAAAGACCTGTGCTTGTCTTCCATGAAATGTTGAATTTTCTTTGATTATTATACTACTCATATGGTTTGTAATTGTATCATTCACATTAAATAATGTGATGTCTTGTTTACCATGTTTCCTTTTCTTTTTTCCTTTTTTGTAGAGGGTTGAACTCTCTGTCTTTGTTTTCTTCCATTTCTCTAAGATATGACATTATAGTGGAAATCCATCCGAAGCAACTGATGAGTCATGGACAAAAAGATTAGAATTGAGATGTGTGGTTCATACCAGGAGATTTGGAAAAGAACAAACTGTGGACTGAATATTAGAAACATCTTTAGAAGTCCAAAAGAGCATAACAGTTATCATCACTAAGCAATGGAAATGCATTTTCTATAGTAGAAAAAATAAATGACTCAAACCTGCAATATATAAGAAATAACAGATAAACATATGATATTTGATAAGCCCATTAACAAGCTTATATAACAATTTATCTGAAGTCACGGTGTTAGCAAGCTGGCGGCTGAGAAAGCGTCCATAAGTATACAACATCGCGGTGAAGAAAAAATGCCTGCAAATTGAGTGATATAGAGATAACAGTGAGACTTAATACACACACATTTCAAATAATGAAGAATTACACAGGATATAAGAAAATATACTGAAGGACATACCAATTTAAGAGCCTAAATCCTGGAAGTTGTCTGTCTTCATTGGCTTTCCTGAGTAGATTAAACAACTCCTTGGCCATAAAGATTTGGATGACAACCACCATGGCCCAGATGTATAAATGGCCCATGTAGAGAATAAACATGAAACCCCCTATCATCCACACTGACGAATATGTACGGATAAGCATTGATTTGTATTTGTTACGGTCATTGACAAGCAAAGTAGATCCATCAGCTTTGTTGCTCTGCAATAAAGCCTGTGAAAAAAATGAAAAGCTCTTCATTAATATTTTATTGTGGATACTGATGAACATCACTTGATGATTCCAGTACCCAACACAAATTTTCCCTCAACAACATAACATATCATTCCTGTAGAAAGATAAGAAGCCATATATTCCAACAGAACTTAGTAATTAACCATCTACGTATACGCAGTTGACAAGAAGACTGGTCAAGAGTATAAAATTTTCAACCCCATCAATATTCTAACTAGTGGTGTAAGATGATCACACTTTAGTTATTGAATCCCATACCACAGTAGTTAATTAGTTTTGGTTGATAACCATGAATGTGCATCAGTCAGGAAAACTGAGATTACCACAAAATGCAAGCATGGAAGGAATTAAAAAACAAACCAAGACAATCAAAATACTGACCTCACTACTGGAACGTTTTCGATGTCGAACCCGACCTGAAGGATTTGTAGAAGGGTGATTGGTACTGTTGTCCTTTTGCATGATTGATGTATTGTATTGTCTACCAAAACAACCAAATTGCAGAGTTCATAAGAAACCAAGGGAAAAAATAGAATGATCTTACAAATAAAGATTCGAGCAATCATAAACCAAACAACTCCGTTACTTGTAAGATTTTATAACAAAACATACATTATGATAGCAGAACAACCAAAGAGACGCTCAGTTGTGGTTATATTTGAAATGCAGTTCTTCAGGCCATTTCCATAATTCGTTAACTAATGCATAAAGAAGGACTTCAAGTAATGTAATGAAACTGGATAAACATAAATGTGTAACAATTATGCACTCACACAGTTCACAAAGTATCTGGATGATACTAAACACATGTTGGATGTTGTAGCATAGAGCCTGACCATGTTTAGTCTCCAAAGAGAGACAAAACATAGCTCATTATGTGCCTCGATCTAACAAATCACATTGAGATAAAGGAATTCATATTGAGTGCTTGTCGTGTGATGTATCTGCACCATGTCATGTCCACTTCTGCATAGTTGATAGCTTGACGCTATATTTTGTGGGATAAAAAGGGCATCTTGATGTTTCCCTAAGGCACGTTAGGAAAACAAAAATTCTTTCATGGCATTTGATTCAGAAACATTTATCATAGAAAGGAACCTAAACACAATAAACATGCAACTGACAGAGCAAAACTTATAAGTTTCGGCACAATCAGTTTGGAACAGTAAGATGTTTCCAATATAATTTCTCCCCACTACAGACCGCCTGTCTATCAATTAGCAAACCAAAATCAACATCAACTCTATGTTTTTTCTCCTCTGATGTGATGAATCATGATGCAATACTGTTGAAAGAAAAGGTCAAACTTCCTATTTTGCAAAGGCTCGGCGCAGACAGTGAATGGGGACGCCGGCGAAATGGCCTCCCGCCGGCGATCGAGGGCGGCGGGAGAGCGGGGGCGAGGGGGAAGAGAGTACCTGGTCCTCCGCCGAGAATCGCCGCCGGCCGAGAGTCGCCGCCCGCCCGATCGATGGAGAAGTAACGGAAGCGGGTGCCCTAGAGGGCGAGGTTTCTTTCTGAATCGATCGATTTGGAAATTTTGGGATTATGTGGGTATTGAGAACGGAGAAAGAGAAAATATAGGCATTTATATTTTTCATTTATATATATTTGTAATAAAAAAAAGGACTAGTAGAGAACAAGCGAAGATGAGACGGCCTTTATTCGATTCCTTGGTAACTCGTAGAGAGCACGCGGAGACGGGGCAGCCTTTATTCGATTCCTTAGAATTCCCTCCGTTCATTAGTAGTTCACTTTTTTGAAAAAAATTTGTCTCAAATTATTGCTTATTGTGAATTTTAATACTATTTTTATCGTTCTCAATATAGATTACATAGTAATGTTCTTATCTTTTTCTTTATAACAAAAATACCCTTCTTCTTTTTAATTAGTTGTAAGGGTAAAATGAAATTCCTATCATACTCAAACTTTCAACTAGAGATTCTTAAAATTCATGCCGAGTAAAAATCCGCCCACAATATGCAGACGGAGGGAGTAATTAACAAAGGAGATTTCGCGACGGCTCTCTTTATGTTAAAGAGTAATTAAAAAACACTCCTTCATAATTTTGTTTTCTTCAGACACTTGTTTTAAACCAATCAGATACGCCCACGTGTCAAGCGTAGAAACATTTTTCAAGCGAAAAACGCAAATACTCAGCAGTAATCATTTTTAGAGCAACGCTTCAAAAATGTGGATTATTGGTTTTATATTTTTGTGGACTGTAATCATGATCGCAATCCGAAAAAAATGTCTTATCTTTTAGTCTTTTTAGGACTACGACAATGACCCATCCTCGTTATTAAGATATGTTTTTGAGTCTTTATAAAACTGCAATCATGATCGCCATCTTAAAAAACTCCCTTAGTTTTTAGTCTTTGTTAGGACTGCAACAATGATCGCAGTCCCCACCAAAACACAATTTCAACTTATATTAGAACTGCGACAATGATCGCAATCTTTATAAAATGCCATAATTTTTAATTAATAAAAAGATTATGATCGTAGTCACGGTCTTTTAATAAAGGACTGCGACCATAGCCACAGTCTTCACATAGGACTGCGATAATGAGTCGTAGTCATCGTATCAGCATCGCTATCATTAGCAGACTCTCGTTCATCGGCATCGACTGCTCCTCAATTTTTTTAGATTTAAATCCATGTCGATCACAAACTCAAATAAAAACTCATCGCGAGCACGAGATCTACAAAAGGTGGATCACAAAACTCAAACAAAAGCCCGCGAATTATTCTGCATCGGGGCCAGGGTTGAGAGGAAAGCAGCGTTGGAGGAGATGAGAAAGGATAAAAGAGAAAATAAAAATATATAAAGAAGCGATGGTTCGAAGGAATCAATTTATATTGATGCAGATGAGGCTGCAGCGAATAAAATTATGAAGGTGAGTTTTTTCTCCTAATTATGAAATAAAGCAGGTGATGGAGCAAAATTTTCCAATTAACAATACGTTTTTTATTTGAAAATCTTATTATGCATTTGTATTTAAGGGAATTTTAAATTTCATTTCTATTTATTTTTTTCTATAGTGAAATAGAATGACAATTTGTTTATGATATTTTTTTTCCTTTTTTCTGTTTTGGGACAATAGACGGACCCTCCAATCTAATACAAGTAAATTTAAATTTCATATTTCTTATTTGTTTCAAATTGCAACAGATGTTTTGTCAATGTACTACACTGTCACTCCACTTGTACATACTTTGATACACGAGTAATATGATTCATTTATCCAAAAAAAAGGAGTAATATTATTCAAAAGTCTGTATTCAAATCTTGATTAGCTCGTTGTTCCAATCTAATCACGCTCTGAGAAGCTAGTAATTGAAAAACTGATTCATATTACTGTCGCCATCAAAAAAAATTTGAACTTTAAATAATAAGAAAGGACTCAGTGAACTGGAGGTATTTTATTTTTCCTCTTTCACCTCAGTCGACGCACACAGTCAAATGAGAATACAAATTGCAGACCCCACGCTTTCTTCTAGCCGCCAAAACTGACCATGCATTTAGTTGACTCTCAAGATTCCAGACTCGGGCATCTAAAAATTCACTGTGCATTTAGAGGCACTTTGTTTCGCATAAAGCTCCGTAATTCGTAAATGACTTACTACCTAGTTACAATTACGACATTTGTTTGGACCGTAATTCGTAAAAGACTTACGTAACTCAACTAACACTCACTTGCAACCCAGTTATCACTCACTTACAGCCCAGTTACAGTTAATTTTGTGGTCATACAAATTTGTAATATTTTTTATATTAATATTAATTTTTTTAATATATAACTTTTTTAATATTTATTTGCAGTATTAAAACTTTTAAAATCACCAAATAGTTAATTTTGTGGTCAATTTTTTCACTTACGACTTATGCATTACGATAACCAAACACCGTAAAGTACAATACACTTTTCCACTTTACAATTTTATATTACCAATCAAATACCGTAAAATTTACATACATGTAACTCATTTATAATTATAAAAAACTTTACCAATTACAACTACAAATTACGGCCAGTTGCGACAACCAAACAGATCCTTGATATACAAATTTTTTTATCAACGTCAAACTGGCCCGATAAGCGAAGCCCACGCCAACCGGGCCCACACAATCGGCGAGGTCAGTCCTTCGGTGACCCGATCCCCACCTTGCGCGGGAACATCCGGTCCGATACCGCCACTCTCAATCCCGACCGTCAAATCTTACTACATCCAGCAGCTTTTGTACCATTTCATTTATTTACAGAATTCGTCTGACATAAAAGCTTCTCATGGACGGCGAAACGATCCGAAACCCTTAAAAAAAAAAAAAAAAAAAAAAATCCCCAAATTGAATGGAACGAATGAGATAGGAATATCTCCTCGAGGATTTGCTACTGATGATCTTTAGAAAATTAGCGGCCGAGGAGCTGCTCGTCGGAGCGCCGCTTGCTTGCCGATCTCGGTACTCCTCCTCTCTTGAGCCCGGGCTCTACAAGAACCTTGATCTCGTTCCCTCGCCCAAAATCTCCAGGGGGCTCAGCGGCGATCCGCTCACAACGATGAGTCCGCGTCCGTGATCAAACCTGTGGTACCGCGTCGCGGCTGGGGAGTCGAGCGCGTGATGTTTCCGTGTCGCGGCGTGAGCGACGACGATATCTCTACTGCGGACAGGTTCGTTGCTCTTAAACCCTAATTCCTGAATGTGGAAAAAAGTTTAAAAAAAATAAAATTGGGGTGACTTTTTAATTCGTGTTAAATTTCGGTTGTTTGTGGTTTTGATTTTGTTCTTAATAGAGTCCATTGATCAAATGGAGTTGGAGAGGTATTTAGTGGAGGAATTATAATTCTTAACTTGTTTTCGACATACTGTTGGATTTGTTTTTGTGGAAAATCTGTTGTTAAGTTGTGTTAATTAAAGCAGAGATATTTAATTAACTGAGAAATATGCATGATCACAGTATCTCACTCTCACAGATCCCACGTATTGATTGCCCATGTCTAGAATATTCAACATATTTGGCAATTAATTTACACACACAATGCCCAAATCTCTGTTGTATTTGTTTATATGGAAAGTTTATTGGAATGTTACAGTGTTGCATGGATAATTATGCTTAATGCATAATTATGATGTCTCACTTCCACGATCTCTCAATCCGCATATTTATTGTCCTTGTCTAGAACAAACTCACACCCATAAATTCCCACAAGGCCTAGCTTAGATGGTAGGCACTGCTAGTGCATCATCTTAGAATTCTTAATTTGGCTAGTTGTATACATACTTACAAGGGATTACCCCGGATGTATGCCCGAGGTATTGACGGTGATTCTCAAATACTGTAAAATAGAATGTGACATGATGAGATAGAATGTAATAGAAACAAAGAACAAGAACGGGTTGCCTATCCTTAACGGTCAAAACGAGCCCGATCCCGGGGGTTGGTTTGTGAGAAATCCAAGGCCCAACTGATGACTATGACCTTAGTTTAAAAAAAGAAACTTATAACAATGACAGAAATTACATATGAATCGATAGTTAGTTGAATACACATAATTATTTTACAATGAATATGATAGCATTCACCAAAAATTAGAGTTATTAAAATTTCTAAACCTACCTCTTTAGCAATGTCAACGATATGAGCTGATATTTTAATATCATATAATGTATCTAAAAACTTGATATAATATCGTCGATATATATCGAATTGACTGACTTTTGAAACCATGCTTTAGAGCTTTGACAACATATGAAACCACACTCTAGAGCTTTGACACTTTGCAATACTTCTCATGCCAAATCACCACTATAGTTTATGGATACAACTTTTACTTTTCTATGACCTAAGGCTGTTGTAGCACCGACAAACTAGTATTGTGTGATGATGAGTCATTGCACTATTGGAGTTTGTCTACAGTTCCTCTTGTTCGCCATCCAAATGGAAGGTAAGGCCGCCCTTGGTATTTTTCAATCCTTCCCATACCAAATCATTATTGAAAGTAATGGATGTTCTTCTATATAATTGGATTAGACTATATATAAGCTTGGGAGTATCATTACTTAATCCTTGCCATTCATACTAATAATTGCATCATCGAACATGGAAAAAAATGACATACTAACCAATAAAATGCCCTGTTAATTATCTCTAGCTTGGCTCTTCTTGTCTAGTAGACATCAAAACGTTTGAACCATGTAAGAAAGATGCTCACCGTTAGCATTTTCCATGTGCTCCTCCTTTAATCTCATATCATATCTCTCTTCTCGACCAAGATTCACTATGTAGGACATGCTTTAGATTGACACCCAAGTTCCAATAGCAATAAACTTTTTTGGAACATTTCTTTAGGTTGCCTTCTTGGTTGGAAGATTTGTTTTTATTGTTTTTTTCTGAACCACTGTTGCTACCGACATCTCGATTATTCTTGGATGTCAATGATTGATGGTGCTTCTAATTTGCCCGGCTTTCAACCTTCAAATTGATACTTCACCATTTCAGTTGGATTGACCATCTTTGCGAAGGATCAAGGGTATAGGTTGGCTATAAGGATACCAGGTCTTGAATCTCAATGACAAATCTTGATGACTGCTGCAATCCCAACTCCAAGACATTATTTTGCAAAGGTAAACGGTCGAACTCCTATACATATAAATTGATTGTTTTCTCATTTTGTTGGCACTTTTGCTATCGTTGAAAAAATACTTGCTTATAATCTAGAGGAGAAAAACTAAGCTTGAAGCAATTTCATCTTTGGCCTTGGTTTAAGTGGACATTTTTACTGTTGTGCTTCAGTAGTTTGGACTTGCTCCCACTATGGAAACTTCACTTTCTGGCATCCCACTGTCTTCAAGAATCGCCACATCGACAGTCCAATTAAGGAAATTCTCGACACGGAGTTTCCATTGAAGGACAGAAGATCCATCATCTTGAATTCTCTATTATCCTATGTTGCTACTGTCTATTGGCGAATATGGACTTATGCAAGATGGAATCAAATTTAAGGAAAGTTTTGACATGAAGCTTCCAGCCTTAAAAGATAAACTAGACTTGCACCAAGGAATTTGGATCCTTGAGGAACGAAAGGGATAACAAAGAACTTTTAACGATTCTGAATTGCCTTCCACCACTACATAAAACCTCCTTCTATAGACTCATGGGAAATTTCTACCCATGGTTAAGATAGCAAATTTTAAACTTTGATATATGGAAAACATGTGCTCTAAGGTTATAAACTATGGCCTTGATGAAAAAGAATATCTCTAATATTATAGTGCCAGGGAGGGGGAGTTACGTTATACGATATTCATTTGTGTTTCTTATTTGGTCACAATTTCCTAGGAGGGAAAATTTCCCTCAAAATGTGCAATTTCCTGGAGATAGACTTGTGTTGTTTTGGAAGGATTCGAGGCTAAATCTTTCCCATTCAAATACAACCCTATGACATCCGAATGCAAGATCCACTCTGACGAAGTTGATCTACGTTATTTCAAGTAATTAAAAATCAAAAGAATGTATTTTGATTACTTTTTGCCCATCTATCAAGTAGGCGTAAAATGGATGGTCAAAAATACTATATAGCTTAGATCTACATCTTCAGACATACAAATTCTCGATTCGACCATTTCATCATGATGTAAGCACTTAAAAACCCCCACACACCAATTTTTGTTAGATTTCAAATATTATACACCGTTAAGCTAACCAACTCACTATTTCGGCTGTCCATTTTGCGCCTACTTGATGGATATGCAAAATGTATTCAAAATACATTTTTTTTTATTTTTAGTTATTTTAAATAATGTAGATCAACTTCAACGGAGTGGATCTTGTGGTCGGACGTCGTAGAGTCGTATTTGAGTAGAAAGAATTCAGCCTTGAATTCTTCCGGAATGATACAAGTCTATCTTCAATTTCCTGATAAAACAAGGAATGTGGTCCACACATCTCTTAGGATTGGATGATATAATCACAAACTGGGAAATGATTTTTATGTTTCATTCTCCAAACTAATTGATCATTGTCAAAAAAAAATTATTGAAATCTTAGTAGTCCTTGTATTCAAAGAAGCGCCGCTTTGACAATCAAGTTAGGAAAGTCCTTTATTATGGAGTTGCCTATTAAAGGATAAAAGATCCATCACCTGGCATCTTCATTACCATGACCATTAGGATGGCCATGATTTTGAGATTAAAACATTCTTCCTCTTTTGCTAACATTGCATGCAACAATATGATCTCAACGAAGCTGGATCTATGTTACTTTTTGTATGTGGATTGTTTTAGCGCAACATGAAAATGAGAACAGAAAATGTGAGTAGCCCCAAAGCATGGCAAGGTGGGGTAGCATCTTTCAGCTCGCTTAGTTGAAATAAAATATATTTAGATATGTAAAGTGATTTTCGGATCGTTGTGTGTGTGTGACATAGGCACACTACATTTTCGACAAAATATAAATAAGCAAATAACATGTAGGCATACCACACATAGGCTTCCTTTCTTCAACCTTAGGATATGAGGTTATTCTTTTCGTTTCATTACTTTATAATCCATTTATATTTTGAATTGCCAATTTTGTCGATCCAGATTGCAAATGTACCACGATTGTGGACGCATGATCCGGAACGGAAATCATGAGGGGTTTTGACGAATTCAATGGCTCTGAGCGAGTTATTGGCCGAAAGGACTTATGCTAAATAGAACCAAACTATAGGGAAGTTTCAACCTTTAGCTTCCAACCTTAAAAATAAACGAAACGAAGACTGTCTAAAGGGCTACAAGTAAATCTTGAGTTAGAAGGTGAATTCCAATGTCAACCAGCCTTATGAGCATGAAGCTTATGTTGCATTTCTTCTGGATGTGGCGTGCGTCAACTGAAAAGCTATTAGGGATTCACATATAACAATTTAATCAAGGCACATAAATAATAGCACAAGTCTGCAGAAACACAATACAATGACAGTTGATGATATCAAAAAAATGCCGCTTAACAAACTAAACGAAGATGAAGAAATTGGATAACAAATGAAGAGCAGTACCCTTCTTAGAAGAATGGCAACATCGGCTTGGGAGTCTTCGATGGATTGGCTCCCACACTCGGTGCATTGAACATTGTGACTGATGCTCCTAGCTCGGGATTCCACAGTCTGGGTCTTGATGTCCTCTTCGCTCATCATCGCTCAAGTGACGAGGTTGCCTCAATTACCTAACTATGCACGAATTACTCAAAATTAATCCAATCATCTTGAGATGCATGAAGCAAACACAAACCAACATTTCAACAAATCGCTATCAAATCAATCTAACACTCTGAATTTCCACAAAATTGTAGGCCGTTAGGCATTTTATCGAGCACTTCACATGCTAAAAGAAAAAAGGAAAATCCGACTTCACAGAAACATTTCGTCAAACCTGTTGTGTACTGAAATACGATTTCATGAAAACTAAAAGAAAGTAAATGAAATTGTGGAACACCCAAACCTTAAAATCAAGCTGAAAATTATCGTAGAATAAAGGATATAATTAAACGAATGATAAATATATTTATAAATTGAATGTTTTTCCCCTCAGCGGACACCCTCCTCATGGCTCTTGGTGTCGAGCGACTTTGTATCAATCATAAAATATTGGTTGAAACGAGCCCAGGTTTCGGCCGTTTCAGATCGCATAAATTAAAAGAAGAGATCTTATCGGCTCATATTACGTTAAAGTATTGAGGTATAATATACCGCAGAAATAGTTTAACAAATTAAACACTGTTGGTTAAGTCAGGCAGTGGCCCAAGAGCACAGAAAGAAAGCTGAGTGGGTTGGGCCAAGACGACAAGGATATAAGTGAGTTGGGGGGCATGCATGCTAGTGATAAGCTGATAATTATATTATATGTCCCCCGCAAGTGGCATCCTAGGCGGTCTTGGATTCGTACGAATTTTCCTCACTCACAGGTCGCTAGTTTGAGCTCTCGCGCGTGCATGACATTGGGTGCTTTCATGCGCCTCTTAATTAGTCAAAAAAAGCTGATAATTATATGAAACTAGATTTTGACACGTGCCAAAACTCAAAAGCGTGTGCTATTTTACATGTCAAGCCCTGAATCTATACTATTATAAAAAGACTATGGCTGTCAATTTTGACGTTAATTGAAAAAATTAATTATTTCATTTGAAAACTTTAGCTATAACATAATTAGACGTAACTATTTTAGTATTTTTTTATTTTTAATTGATAAATATATTTTCATATTTTAATATCTTTTTGAGTCTTAATAATCTCAATTTCAGTAGTTTTGAATTTTTTTTTAATGATCTCTTTCTCATCTCTATCCAAGAACATCCTTTCTCTCATTGATTCTTTCATCTCGATTCAAATGTTTATCTCTATATTTTTTTAATTTGAAACCACATACCTTGCAATTCTGTGCAAGTCATTATATAATAAAGAGATAAATCTAAAGTGTTCGAATAATTATATACAAAATAAAAATAAATAGAAAAAAATCTAAATTTCTCCTTTCAAATTAAAAAAGTCTTATTTTAGAGAAAAACTTGTGACTAAATTAAGAAACTTAAGGTGATTTCGTTTTAGCTAAGTATGTCAAAACGTAATTAGGAAAAAACTCACTCACAAAGTTAATTCGTTTCAACTACCTCTTTTTTTTTAAAAGAAGGCTCGCATCCACGTGTTTGCGCTAATGAAGGCTGCCCGCCAACGTATCGAGTACAGAAGCGTTGTTGAGCACGCTTTAGAGCGGTGAAAAAGACTTAAATACCCCTCTCAGTATTAGCTGAGGATTGTGATTATGATCGCTGCCCTCATAAAAATGCCTTATTTTTGAATCTTTATTAGGACTGCAATTATGATTAATCGCAGTCCGCACAAAAATGTCATGTTTATTAGTCTTTATATAGGACTGCGATCATGATCGCAGTCCTCACAAAAATGTTATGTTTTTTTAGTCTTCATGGTCACAATCCTCTTTATTAGGATCATGATCATGATCACAGTCCTAAAAAATGTCTTGTTTTTTAGTCTTTAATAGGACTGCGACCATGATCGATGTCCTCACAAAAATATCCTGTTTTTGAATTTGACTCTCCCTGCTATGTAATCGATTCACTCCGGTCCCATCTATCGTCTCGAGGCCGAGATTGAATAATGCATGGTGCTGAAGTTGCTTACGGCGAGACTCACCTGCAATGGAAAATATGCTTCATTCAGGCTAAGCAGGCTAAGCGGTGAAGAATAGTGCCTGAATCTGAGAAATGGGTAAAAGGAGAAACAAAATTATATGGAAAGAAGTATATGATCTATATGATTGTTTTTTGCTGATGTGGATGAGGTTGAGATCAAATAAATTACCAAGCTGAGCTTTTTTCCTAATTATGTTAGGAAAAATAGGTGGTTGTAGCCAATTTTTTCATAAATTAATGTCAAACATTTTGTTTTTAACTAAATTTCAGAAAAAAAATCTTATCAATCTTTTAAAATCATTGAAAATATTAGCATATTCTTTCATATATTTTATTTTAGTTTGGAAAAGCACATGATAACTATTTTTTTATCTCTTTTACATATATTATCCCATGCTTAAATTCATAAAAGCATTAGTGAAATATTTTCTTATTACTATAGATAAATCAAATTTTGTTTACAATATAATACAATATTTATATTAAAAAATTATTTGATAATACTAATCAACATAATATAATTATTTTTCACTATTGATTTATTATTTTATTTTATTTTAGCTTGCATAGCATGTGCCCGGTATGTTAGTCTAAAAAGAATGTTAGATTATTTTCAGAGAAAAAAAATATGGTTACATAATCCTCTAGATAATTTCCCAAGACTAAATTAGGTATCTTCTTCATCAGAAAACAGTGAGATCCAAAAAACTCAAAAGGGTTTTCAGCTAGCACAAAAGCTTATCGAAGGACTAACATTTCTAAATAAAGTATAAGGCAACCTTAATTGGTTGCTTATAAAAGGAAATTATAAGAAAGAAGTTTCATTCTGTAACTTTTGGATACAGGACATTAGTCACATTACAGTAAGAAAAGGGAGACAAAAGAGAGTACCTTTTATAAATCAAATTTCCTGCAAAATTGCAATCTGTCATAAGTTACAACATTGGAACTATACAAGATCCAAAAACTAAGTTCAACAAAGCATTTGCAGGAATGCATCAAGCGACAGTCTTGATGTATGAACTGTCTCTAATTGTTGAAAATCTGAAGCCATTTAGGGACTGGCTTCCTTTTATTGAGATTGCCCAAGAACTATGAAATTGTTTGTATGAGGTATATATTGAGGCTATTTGAAGCCAGTCAAAAAACCTAGTATTACATCAGGTACTATATATTTCTTACATTCCCTTTTGAGGACAGCTGAACCTAATTAATGAAGATCGACCCGTTACCTGCAAGACAAACATAAGCAAGATATATCAGCAATCTTCAAAATGTCACTAGACAAATTGATATCAACAACAACAAGAAGAAGATGACTTACCTTGTTCTATAATGAGTTAGATCACTCAAGCCTCCTTTTCTTCTTCCCCTTCTGGTCTCTGGTTTCTGGCTCATGATACCCTATCATGTACTCGTTATCTTCATCTGCCATTGTGAAGTCTGCAGGGTTTCTGTTCACAATGCATTCTTCCATATTACTAGTGCTTCTTATGGGCTGATCTGCCTCCTCCCTACTTCCGGTCACAATTTGACCGATCTTATCACTTGGCAGGGAGCAACCAGGGTTTGCACGAGAGACAACAGAAGAATCAATCATTCCGGAGACTCCACATTGCGATACGGAAGTCCTGCTGAAATTCAGTTCATCAGACTGTCTGGCTACAAAGTTAGTCTTCCGGAGAGTCAACTCTCCAGGATTTCTTGCTTCCGAACCAAGAGTCAGTGTGCTATTGTTTGAAGCGTTATTGATTTCCTTCTGCAGCAGAGGTCCGAGAACACCGACTCTAGGGAGTGGACGCAGAGGCCTACACAGATTTTCTTCTCGTTTATTACCACCATTATGTATACCAACTACTGACCCATGAAGCTCACTTCCGTGACCATTCAATGCCCGAAGATATCCCATATTACCATTATCTCTTGAAGAATGAAAGGGTTCACCTGACCGAGCTGACTGATGCACGAGCCCGAGCAAATTCAATGCGGGAACAGACATGACATTGTGTATGTCCACTGGCCGCATCATATTTGAATAATACCCATTCCTTAGTTCTGCAGCTGGAACTCTCTGACTCACTCCAGTACATCTAGTATTAGAATTGAGATTAGAGCAGACCTGTGGTGGATAACCATTCAGTAGCTCACAGGTTCCATCACGAGCGCTACTGAGCAAATTCTGGGGTGGAACTCTCTGATTCCTATGATCTGAGCAATAGGCTAGCATCTTCAACCCTTTTGTTGATAAGTTTAGTGGAGGATGATTTCTACGCAAATCGACAACAGAATGTTGAGCGCCAGTAACTGAAGGACCAATAGATGGTGAAGGGGCCTGTACCTCTGCCAAGTCACAATCAGGTGGCTCTTGGTTTAGATCAAAGTCATGATACTGCTTATCTCTGCCATTCAACTTGTTAGATTTTGAACTAAATTCGGCATCCCCGTTAGTTCTCACAGAAGTCCCAGCACCATCCCCTGCACTGTTGTTGGATCCATTGTCATCATTCATATTTCCAGTTGTCTCGCTGCTGTTGTATTTGGTTCTTGTAAGATGTACCTGCTGCTGCTTCTTAGCTAACAGCTCGATGGCCCTACGGATGTTAACCACAGATTCTGGTTCAGACATCTGCAAGGTTTTTTGCTTTTTATTCACTTCTATGTGCACTGGAAAGACAGCTTGCTCCTGAAAGCCAGAAGAATCCTGAAATTTTTATGTTTCTGTTAGTTGTGAATAATGATGATGAAAAGGTACGCGCACATTAAAACACTATGGAACTCTTTAGAGTATATATAACATAGGAAATAGCATGCATATCAACTTGCAGTTATGAAATTTGTACAAGGATCTCTCTCTCTCTCTCTCTCTCTCTCTATATATATATATATATATATATATATATATATATATATATAGCTGAAAGAGACTCTCTCAGCTGGTGCAATGTGACTGAATTTTAACCACAATTTTAGATGCTGGTATCATGGTCACAGTTATATGAGGACTAGTTATATGAGGACTGTGATTAAGTCGCAATGTTTTTATGAGGACTGCTGTCATAGTTGCAGTCTTTTTTAAGGACTGCGACCTTGGTGGCAGTCTTTTTTTTAGGACTGCTATCATAGCTGCAGTCTTAATTACACTGAAAATATATGTTTTTTTAGGAATGCGACTATGTTACAGTGGACTGGGATCATGTTGCAGTAAGTTTGCGACCATTTTCAAGTGACAGCTGAGAGAGTCTCTCTCAACTGTCGGCTAAGGTACATCTCTCTCTCTCTCTCTCTCTCTCTCTCTCTCTCTCTATATATATATATATATATATATATATATATATATATATATATATATATAATGTTTGTGTTGTCAGGCTCATTGCTGTTAATAGGATAAACAACTGTCAATAGAGTACTAATTTTATCAATAATGGCTTAGACCCATACAAAGAATTTACCTGCAGCTGACAAGATCTATCATGTACTAATCCTTGAGAAAGAACTGGCAATATACTAAAAGAGTCAAATTTTAAGGGAAAAAAATCCTGCAATTAAAACTCAACTTATTCTATCCAATGAAAGCGGAGATTCTATGTGAATAACGCTAAACGCACAGATACTAAAGGCCATCCCTTTAAATAAGAATTCTGGAACATCCATTGAGTAGCTTGTTAATGATTTGCCATGTTGATTAAACCCAGAAACATGTGAATTCATAATTGATTTCAAGGTAAGGTACTCGACGAGCAGTAACAGGATATATAAAAGGTAAAGACCCTGTTTCTAATGCAATATCAGCTCTGCAAAAAATAAATAAGAGAAAGGAAAAGTAAGTCAAAATTGTATGAATCTTAACAAGATATGTGAATTCCATACCTGGAAATGCTGTTGAGGAGATGTCCCAGGTGTCCCGTCTTCAACCAGAGGTCTCTTCTTATTACTGAATGGTGCCGTCTTATGGGTATTTTCTTGAGTTTTCCCTGATGATTTGGAACGTGAATTTTCTGCATGCTGGCCTTCGCTTATGATATTTCCCTTCTGTGCAGTCATATCATCTTGGGGCATAGAAGAAGACCTCCCGACTTCAACTACTGGTGTTACTGTTTCCAGCTTATTTTCCGCCTGTCCAGAATATTCAAGGTTAAGATCTAGACCTCTCGCAGTAGCAGGTTTAGTTGCAGTCTCTGTAGGGTTAGCTTCTTCTGGCGTTACTGTTTCCTGCTTATTTTCCGTATGTCCAGAAAATTTGAGGTTAAGATCGAGACCTCTCGCAGTAGCAGGTTTAGGTGCAGTCTCTATAGGGTTAGCTTCTCCCTCCCCCGTGTGCAGGCTTGCTTTCACAGGCACCTCCTTCAGCCAATTAATTTTACAAGTTCCCTCAGCGTCATTTGTGAGAGCTTCTTTGCTATGATTCCTTTTCAATATTGTTGCTTCAGTATCTTGACCCAGATCGCATCCATGATTTCGCTGCTCATCGTTCTGTTTTGATGCTTCAGGTGTCTCAAAGCCTCTGCGGCCCTTGACACCTGCATCTTCACTGGAACTAAAATTTTTATCATCATTTTGTAGTTCCGCACTCTTCATGATGTCATTTAAGGTACGCGTTTTGGGGGACTTCTTTGGGAGTAACCTCTTCACGGGAACACCCGTCTTTCTGGCATTGTTTCGATTGGGAAGCAAGTTCCCAATCAAAGCTATGGAAGGATCTGACGCGTCATCACCAGATTCATCTAAATCTTGATGACATCCATATTTTGGAATCGCTGCATCTAATCCCAGTGCCATCCTGTGCTCGGGTGCACGACTGTCTGATTCCTTCCTTTTGCCTATTTCCTTGAGCCCTTGATCCTGTTCCTTGTCAGATCCCGCAGAAGTGAAGCTCAAGGATCTAACGGTTTGATCTGCCGAGTCCCCATTCCCACCAGTCCTACGAACTAATGCAATTCTGTCCTGATTTGAAGACAAACTTTTGAGAGCTTCGTCTTCAGGAAGAAGAGAAATCTCTGAACTTTTTGCTATGACCATATCGTTTTCTTTTCCCTTTTCTTTCTCTTCTGCTGTAACCGCATTTTCCTCTGATCTATTGCAACCACAGCTGGCAACTCTGATACCTGCAATGGGAAAGGAAATACTCACGCAATCGTTTCAAAGTTTTGAACAGGGAACCAAACCTCAGGTGACTGAGGACCAACACCAACCTCCTTTAATCGAGCCTGAAGTTGGAGATGAATCACATTTCTTGCTGCAATACAGTAATGGGCACTGGTCATCGATACTGCCGGGTGTCGAATTATCTTCTTGAACTCCTAGATTGCTTTCTTTAGATTGCTGCGAGAATCTGACAAGCAATTTTGTCGTCTCACGATGAGCTGTCTCAGTGGCATCATTCTGGCTAGTCATATTTTCTCCATTTGCTAAGGAAGTTTCGGCAGCAGTGGTCTCCTGCAGACAACTTCGACAATCCCATCGTCTAAAATTTTTCACAGGTAGAGGAGGCAACAAGTCGACATGTTGGCCGAATGTACTGTTGCGCATAAGAAATGGCCAACACTTTCTCGCATCTCTCTCTCGGACTTCAGAAACAAGACCACTGCGTTCAAGATCAATTCAAACAACTCATTAGAGAAACCGATACCTCCATTATTGCTCTCTCTATGGTTTTAGCTTAAACTAGATGAAGAAAACCCTTCAACACTCTAATTGAGAGCTCCCCCCACTCCCCTCCAAACAGAGGAGGATATTACAATATGTTGGTTGAAGGTATGCCTTGAACTTGTGTGACCTACGTTATTGTTACATGCAAACGCCTTCACAAACTATCTATAAGCCCCCCTTTAAGGCAGCCAAATAGATATCATTAGTATCTCCAGTGATCTACCTTCTTTGGTTGAAGATTTAGATGCTGGAGAAAACAAAGGGCAAAGCCAAATCATTACAATAAAATTTTGTCCGCCCCATAGTCTTTTATAATACCTTTTTTATTTCAGAAAAAAAATGTTTCTCCATTGATCTATCTTGTTAATTAGTAGAATATTTAGGTGTCGCATACAGAAAAGGTCAAATAAAAATAGCTACCATAAAATTCTATTTGCCGCATTATTTTTTTTATAAACATTTAAAATAAATACAATGCTACTGATAAGAAATGTTTTACAAGAAAAGTTGTTTTACAGTTTGAATTCACTCCAAATATTGTAAGTAGGCATGGTACAACCAATATGAAAATTTCCCTAAAAAAAAAAAAATCAATATGAAAAATGCATATTAAGTGATAAGTAAAGAAGAAACTTAGCTAATACTCGAAAAGTATGCATAAGTTAGTAAGTTGGGAACTTTGGTTATGCTTCACATTCTAACACCTCCATGGACTGCTCAACAATAGTGTTGCTGTACAAAGGAAAACATTTTAAAAGCTAACAGCAAGTAAACATACCGGATAGAAAAATGCTTGCAGTTGTTGGACTCTTCCTCGGCCATAATCAAGCTCACAGGTCCTGAAAGTATTGGGGAAGGGCTAGAGACATTGAAAGAAGATTAGGTTTGTCAATAATGTAACCAGAACTCCCTAATAAACTTCCATCCCATGAAACCAATCTAACAGTACAGCTATGCAGTTAAGAAAACAAAAATCACATTTATCTTTACTAACTCACAAACAGTATGAAGTTCATACCAGTTATGTATAGTAAAAAGCCATACTTGCAAGTAAACTTTACATACATATTCATATAACAATGTCAGAAAGGAGTGATTTGACCATTGATCTTTTGATAGAAGGTTAACTTCAATCTTAAAAGATGTACAGACATGCTATGGCAGTAAAGTTTACATCAAACCTGTTTATATGCTAAAAACATATTTGTATTATGTATAACTAGTTGTAGCTTTTCATAAAAAAAAAAAAAAAAGTACGCTGAATTAAGCTTGTGCTCCTATAAAGTTTGTTACACTACAATAGAAATGTGCTTCCACGCCGCTCATTTCACTTCGGTTTGAGTCGCAACCGACGTGCATCAAAAGATGGTGATAATTTTAAAATTAGATTAAAAAAACACGATCTGGACTTTGGATCTTTTACATCGGTCATTTTAATAATCGTCGTAATTTATTAGTTTTACAGTGGTTTTTTGAAGAACCACCGTAAAAGCTGATCGAAGCCTTTGGATCTTTTATAGCGGTTATTAAATAACCACCATAATATATTAGTTTTACAAAGAATCGTCGTAAAAGCTGATCATTCGTACAATTTTGAGAATAGACAATGCGTGTTTCATAGTGGTTTGCATTGAAAATGTCGTGATATAAAAGGCGGTGGCTCTTTGTGTTATGCTTTCATATCATCTCTCACCCCTCACCCCATCTCTCTCTCCCTCCTCTCTTTTGATCTGAAAGAACAATCTTCAATCAAGACGAGTTCATCAAGGACCACCCCCCCCCCCCAACCCGCGTTCATCAAGGTGAGTTCAATCACCAAGCGAGTTCATCAAGATGATCTCTCTCCCCTCGATCACCAGGCGAGTTCGATTTCTCTATCCCCGCTTGTTTATCAGGGCGAGTTCGATCACCAAGCGAGTTCATCTCTCCCTCTCGTTCTTCGATCTAAATGATGCAGTTCGATTTTCGATCAAGGCGAGTTCGATCTCTCTCTCTCTCTCTCTCTCTCTCTCTCTCTCTCTCTCTCTCTCTCGTTCATCAAGGCGAGTTCGATCTTTGATCCGAAAGATGTAGTTCGATCTTTGATCAAGGCGAGTTCACCCCCCCCCCCCCCCCCCCCCAAACACACACACACACATGTTCGTCAAGGTGAGTTCATAAATTGTTTGATAAATTTGAATTTTGGGGCTGATTATAATATTTAGTTGGAAGAAGAAGGGAATGATTTCGAATTTTAGAGTTGATTATGATATTTGTTTGATCTATCTACAACTAGGAAAACAACTAAAGGTGGTCTATTATGAATCTAAAAGTTAAAAATTTACTCAATGAAATTAATGCTTTGATTGTGCTACAATATTTTCTTGGTCTTCTTCTTTTACTACCTTTTTCCTTGGTCTTCTTCTTCTACTATTTTTTTCTTAGTCTTTTTCTTTTAATTTTTGACAGAGGAGGATGAGGGGATCGCCAGGTGGGATGAAAGAGGAAGACGTGGGAATCGCCGACGGGAATGGACAAGGATGACAAAGAGGGGATTATATTAAAATTGTTTTTTTAATAGAGGCATTTTTATGGTGGCTTTAAACCGCTGTTGTTGCCTCTCAGCTTATAAAGTCATCAGGATAAACAACGATTTTTATTCGGTGTCGTTGCTATTTAACGACAGTTTAAACCACTGTAAAAGCCCATTTCTATTGTAGTGTTATTATAATTTAGAGATGACTATATGTAAAATATGAAAGTACAGACAATGCCAATATTTTGTTTCAAACCTCACAAAACACAACATTAGAAGGGGTACACATAACATGCACATTTTTAATATCACGTTTATGTAAGAAATGACATATTTTCATTTTGCCTTGCAATGAAGCCTACATTCATGTTAAACACAATAATCGTTTCATTAATACAGATTGAAAGATAGAATCTTAAAGTCATGAAAACAGATGCTCATACATGCAACTGACATTATCATGCGTGTCAAACTGAAAGAAAATATGCTTTATCTTCTAATTATTCATGACTAATATCTATCATCGATACACGATCAGGTTGTACTCAATGACAAGTATGCAAACTAGAACTATATATTTGCTTGCAGGACACAAACCAAACACAAACAGAACAGTTCCCAAACATCGATGCAAACAATTCACAGATCCTACAAGCCATTACAGAAAGAAAAACTTATACTTGGAGCACACAATCACGCATTTTTTAGGCCTTAGCCTCAGTGTATTATCACAATAGCCATTTTAAAGTATGCAACTATGACACAAACGTTCGCACTAAGATATATAGGACCAAAAAGGGGTTCTTATGCAGCAAAATACTGCTTTTTTTTTTGTTTTTTTTGGAGCATAAATGGTGTGAGAAGTCCTCCCACGTTTCATTAATAAGGTTTTAATGAAATAACTCAACACTTTGATATAACCAGGGTAAAAAACAGAGATTGGCACATGAAATATTAATGAAATGAGACATAAAATGAAAGCGAAGAAAAACTAAAGAAATAAATCAAATACAAACCGAGTCCTGGCCAAATGTATCCAAAATAATCCACACATTCTAAAAGTCAAAACACAAAGAGAAATTACTTGGAGCACACATTTTAAAGCCACAATCCTTAACACTAAGAAATATAGGCCCACGCAAAAGGATTTATGATGTAGAAAAAGATTGAAATTAGCACATGAAATATAATGAAATGGTGCATAAAATGAAGAAAAAACTAGGGAAAATTGAAGCAAATATAAGCTTGATTTACAACAAGTGATATAGCTTCCTGACATGAAACTAGAAAATCAATATTGATTCCTTTAGCTCCCAAGAAATTAAGCAACAAAACTATTAATGAATTCAAGTAGCAAACACATCTAAAAACCCAGTTATATCATGATAAAATCAGACATCTACAATTAAAATCCGAGAACTGTTTAGAGTTTACAGAAAAAACAAAGAACAAAAAAAAAAGAAAAGAAATGATGGACCATTTCCTGGTTAAAATCTATCCATTTATTAAAACTAGGAAGAAATATACAAACATCATTAATTCTAAAAAAAATGATTTATAAAAAAACACTGCCCCACAAAGGGAAAAGAGTTTCAACTCTAATTAACCAAACCCCCCAAAACCAAAGTTGATAATTCTATAATCATCAAATCTGAATTCAAAACCCATCATCAACTTTTCAGCTAATTACAACATTAAAAAAGAAAAAAAAAAAGAAGGGAATAAGAGTTGACAAAAAAAGGGTTCAATTCGAAACATTAGAATTTTTTAGGGGAAAAAAAACATATCTCCATAATCCCAGCTCATAATCAACCCAAAGCTAAAAAGGAATAAAATTTATATAATTAACGCAAAAATAAATACCTCTCTTCAACCCAAAATATAAAATTGCTATCTTTGCTCTCCCTCTCTCTTCTATTTTTATTAGCTCAGAGCGATCGGCGAGCTCACTGGAGATCATCAGCAGCTGAAGATCTGAGGGAGCTTAGGGAAAATCCTTTTTTTTCCTCTAGGGTTTTGAAGGAAAGAGAGAGAGAAATAGAGAGAAAAAAGAGGAGAGAGAATCTATGTGCAATGCATTTAGCTGAGACCATCTCCCTTTGGCAATAACATCCCAGTCGTTTCTTCAATGGACACCCATCTGGCACCCACACCCTCCCTCAGTACCCTCACGTGGGTCCTACACTGGAATGGGCCCCACTGGGAAGCTGGGTGTTTGTGTGGGTGGTAATGGGCCACGCGACACGTCACTCCACACACATC
This sequence comes from Agave tequilana, assembly GCA_038442645.1. Lineage (NCBI taxonomy): Eukaryota > Viridiplantae > Streptophyta > Magnoliopsida > Asparagales > Asparagaceae > Agave > Agave tequilana. Next base: position 41,784 of record JAVJIF010033850.1, on the reverse strand, counting down.
TTGTGTGAGAGGAGCAGAAGATACCTAACTTTTCTCTCACACCACCCAAAAAAAGACAAAAAAAACTAACCCTAGCTCTTGAAGTCTAACCCTAGTCAGAGAGAGAAAACCCTAACCCTAACGCTAAGCAAACACGACAAGGAACGGTGGTGCCCCAAAAAAGGATAAGAGAATGAACCATAAAAGGACAACAAAAATACAAGAAATAAAAAATAAAAATAAAAAAGATATGCGCCAAAAAATATTTGCTTTTATCTAAAAAAAAAAAATTGCCGCTTTATTTAATTTGAAAGGGCCAGCAAAAAAAAAAGAGAAAATGGTGGCCGCGGGCGGGCTGGTTTTTGGTTTTATGTACCTCTGGATCTATTTAGCTATCTGCTAACCACAGCGATTATTGGTTTTCTGTAGTTATATTTCCCCTGACCTATTGATTTTTTTTGTTGGGTTAGGTTAAATAGAGACGTAAAAGAGGTACCAAGCTCCTCTTGTCGCGGTAACCGCCGCCGACGGGAATCTCATGCAACCCATGCAAACTTGGGAACGTAACCAACCATTAAACAAGGCATTATTTCATGGAATTTTTTTCCTTTATTTTCTACTGGTGTTTTTGATCATCGTAGAGTAGTAATTTTTTATCTCTTTTATCTCTCATAATCACCTTAAAATAGTAATTATAAGCTTCATCTTCCAATCTGCGCATTTAATTTCCATGATTTTTTGTTAAAATTATCGTATGAATATTAATATTTTCTTCTTTTTTTTTCTCTCCTTTTCTTGTAATGGAGAGGATGGTGAAATGTACTGCCCCTCTCCCGGAATTGGGATAATGGTTTTAACTTTCTGTATCGGTACCGGTACCGGTACCGGTACCGGTATCACTAATGATTTGTAGTATCATATCGGCGAGATCGGTCGATATTAAATGGTTCTCGTATCGGCTACATCAAAACCCGATATGATATCGCCTATACATATCTGAATCAACTGATACTTAAACATGATTTGGATCATCTCATTTTTCGCACAGATCGGACATTCGTTTTTCAATCTTAACCGTTAATTCAGTTTCAAAATTCCCAAACACGAAAAATCGTGGACTCCCTATTTGTTTTAATTAGATGTTTGTACACACCAATCTCAGCATGACAAATGAGCTGAGGTGTCGAGGCCAGAACTTAGAAAGTAAACCTACTGTATATTAGAAAAAGAAATTTTTTGTCTGGATCCACTTATACTCTGTAGCTACTTCGTAGTTGTGTACTATCTCAGGTGAATTTAAGGGATAAATCTTCTTTTCTTTCTTTTTTCTTTGTTTAAAAATGTTCTTGATCAAAACAAATAAAAAAATGGAGGACAATTCCATGGGTTTCATTAAAAGTCTATAATGGAACAAGCGAAAACATAAATAAGGTGATTTTATGGATCAAATCATAATTATTCGCAGCACATTGAAAATGATCAAGCATTCTACTTCCGTTTGTAACCAAAATTTTAAGTTCATACGGGTTTGTGCCACTTTATAGAGAACATTAAATTGAAAAATACTGAGATATTTTAATCTACATTATTAGTTAGATAATAAATCTCGAATAGATCAGGAAACAGTGAGGAAAGAAAAATCTAATATAGTCTACACCAATATTGTAGAAAAACTATCTATTTATAATAGATTGTTTATGTTTGCAACTGGAATTTGTAAAGCAATAAATACAAATCATGCATGATTTTCTCAAGATCTAACCATGCATGATTTGCTTCTTAAGCCATAATATACTTAATCTAGTCACAGTTTGTCATCATCAACATCATCATCTATATAATTAATCATTCCCCTTAAAGATCTACATAATTTATTAATCATGCTAGCTTTTGGTCCTCTTGATGTCACTGCTAACTAAATTAAATAGAAATTTGTGGTTGGTTGATATCCAGAGCTAGAGATCAAGTATTTGGAGGCACTGGTACGTGCTCGGTTGTAATAAGGTTTCTATTAAACAAAAAGCAACAATAAATTAAGCTTTTGTGCTAGACTCTTATTATGTTGAGTAACTAAGGTGGCTACATAAATGAATCCTTTTTTCTCCCTTCATTTTGTTAGAGTTAGCTAGCCTTAAAAGGCCACCTCCTCCTTTATTAATTAACTATTGATTATATCCTGTTTCTACAGCTGGCTTAATTCTTGAAGTCTATATTCTAGTTCTTAGTAGTTAGTTCTCCATCAATTATCATGTGTAATGTCTGTCCCTTAGAGAAAAGGAAGAAAAAATAATTAAAAAATTACCATATATGTGATCTTCTGATAATTTTAAACTATTTTTCCTCATTCTATTCTTTTGTATGCACACTATACACCAGTTTTCTCATCTTATTAATTCTTACACCAGTTTTCTCATCTTATTAATTCTCTTTTAGCGATATCCACTTATCTAGCTCAACATTCCTTTTCTAACTGCATTCGCTTTGAACCTGTTAATTGTTTCTTAATTATATATCTAATGGTCTTACCCATAGAAAGTATAGCTATTTTCCATAGTTGTAATTGTAAAACTTTTCTTTTAACTCCTTAGTATAGCTATTTTTCCATAGTTGTAATTGTAAAACTTTTCTTTTAATTCCTTGGGTATCCTTTGGTTATACATACACTAAAAGAAAATCACTTTTAAAATTTTCTATTCTGTTGCCAAGCTGAACTCAGCTCAAATGGTATGATAATATCTATTTGTTTTATGAGAAGTTGTGAGTTTGAAGCCCTTCATCCACAGTACAGTATGTAATAATTTATTATTTAAATAAAAAATCAATAAAAATTTATATGTAAGAATCTGAATATTTTGTTTTTGAATCCCATGCAAGTCGCACCCAAACAACTATTAGATGTTCTTCTTAGCAGCAAAACGACAAAAGAGGGAAAAAAAAACTATAAGATGTTTTTAACCTTGATATCTATAATTTGAATTCTAACAAAAGTTCAAAATTTATCTTTTTCTATTTACATACTTTCTAATAAATGAATGTGACAATTACTACTAAAAATAACGGTTTAATTCTTTTTTCCAACATACACAGTCAATTAAAATGTTTTTTTTGTTATTAAGGAGATACCTGAAAATATGTAATAGCTCTGGAAATCAATGAAACTAAATTGATTGAGAATAAAAACATATTAAACGTACTAATCTTTTGGCAAATGCAAATGCTCATACTTTTGAAATGAGAGTGAATAAATTTATTAAGATGGAGATGTAAGAAAAAATAATATTTATGGCACGACAGGAATTTCTCTCTATAATGATGGATATGCAAAGTTGCTTGCAAATACAAAAACACTTGTGAAGCATTAAGCAATACTTTGTAACACAAACTTAGAAAATAAATGGATAACCATAAGAAAAGAAAAGAAAAAGTTTAGGATTGTTAATTACTATTCCATCTCTATCCTTTGAACAATTATCATTAAAGGATACAACAACCTTACCCAAATGGTGTGCTTTGATGATGATATCGGTTCCTAAAAATTACATTTGTAAAAATTGCAGAAAACTATATTGAAAATTAAAGAATTATAGAAAGAAAGAAGATAGAAGAATCACCTATGAACTTCTCGGCATTCGCTATAATGCGCCCTAAACTATTTGGGAGACGCTGTCGCTCATCGCCGATCCCCCATTTCCAAAGTATTCAATTTATAAGGATTTGTTATGAAAAATCCGTAAAAGATCTTCACTAAATCTTAAGAAAATACGGTAAAAAAAATTCATCAAACTTGATACATGGAACTAGTTGAAATAAGTTTGTAAAACGTTTTCACTAAATCTGAAAGTATGTCTTAGTAAACCACATCCTTTTATAGGTGTGGCTGCGGAGGGAGGTGAGACAAGATCTGAAGTGAGAACTATTGAAAAAAACATTATTTTGATATTGCTTATCGTATTAAGAAAAGTGTCCATATTTAATTTACTTTTAAGGTGGCAAAACAACTAATTTTTTAAAGGAAAAATCTATGTCCCCTTCTATAATCTTTGTACGAATAGAAGAAATTTTCTATTTTTCTCTCCCCCATTTTAGAACTCCCTGAAGCGATTAACGAGAAAATAGAGCAAATCCCAATACTTCAAACCCATATTAAGACCAAATCCCCGTTTTTAATTAGAATTGTAAGGTTTACTACCTTCATTGCAAATAATTCTATTTTAGCTTTGAAAATCTACTCTTTATCAGAAATGTCTTGTTTACAAATGCACACCCAAAAAAGGGAAAAAATTAGTAAAACCAACACCTGTATTATAGAGGATCTCAAATGTAAGACAGGACTATGATATTTGTTTTAGTCATAAATAAGAAAAGGGGAAAAAAGCAAACAAACGTAGTCAAGAAGGTGAATACAGAGAGGGATAATCGGAATGTAATATTTGAATTGTGTTCATTTCAAGGTATTTTTTATGAATTTTAATTTACAGTTTATATCTTAGGTAAAAATTCTTTTTTCCATTGGGAGAATTATGAGTAAAATGGACATAGTAGAGGTTTAATGACATCACCGGCGAAGCCAGGCTTATTGTTCTTTTTATTTAAATTATTTGTTTCTTGAAAATACTACAACTACCTTATTGATTTTTATCTTAAAAAAGAAATTCTATGTATTCTTTCCTCAAAAAAAAAAGGGGGAAAGGGAACAAGCTCAAATTCTGCTGAGAATCTTTGTCGCAAGATCTCCTGCTGAGAATCTTCGAGAATCTTTTCATGACATCTTGGTCCCTGCAGGCTTGTTTATCTTAAACCCTAATTCTATTAAATAATTATTATTGTTATTAAAATTATTTTTCTTCATTCTGTTGGAAATTGCTTCTGGTTCATGCTTGCTTCTGATAATGCCTTTTTTTGGGCTGAATTACACAAATAACTTAAATTTTGACTTATGGTTAGTTAGTTAATCAATTTGTAAAAAATTTTCTTTCTTCGGATAAATTTTTTTTAAAACTTAAAGTCAAAGAACTTCTTCTTTGATCTGTTTGCTACAAAACCTTAGTCAATGTAGAGTTAAGCTGACGAGAAAACTTTGTTTAATTACTTCAGTGTTATTCAAATGCACCGGATACATCTCGGATAAACTCCTTGATCATTAAGACAACGACTGACCAGACAAAGATTGAACATGTTTGAATGAGACTCTTGTTTTGTAATGTCCTTAGCCTCCCTCAATATTAACCTCTGGCTTCAGCTTATATTATTATTGGGCAACAAGCACATATCGTAATAAAGATGAGGCAAAGCTAAGTTTATTTTGAATTCCATCGTTTGATTTCCTTGATGATGTAAGTCGTTTTTGTCTCGGCCTTTAGCATTGTAATTACAAATGCAGCAAGATGCAGCAAAAAGTTTTTGCCCGTAAATCTTTTGGTGGGCTATTCACTCTCCTTTTTATTCTAGTTACTCTTCAGTTTAAATGCATAATTCTCAAAACTTTAATGGATACTTACTCATGGGGAGGCTTGCTAGTGAGAATCTTCCCATATAATTAATTAGTGGTTTATTTGATGTTCCTAATTTCAAATGGTCAACAATGGTGTATTTTAAATGTAACACCCGTACACGGAATACATACTTAGATACGTATTCTGATTTTTAATCACATTTTTTTATTTTCTCCCTGTATTTCTTTTTTACTTTGTGTTTATTTATGCTATTTTTTGTATTGGATCTGGATTTCTGGACTCAGAGTCAGCCCGAATCTGAACCGGGGGCCCGATACCTACTACTGTCTGATTTGACCTTTTTAATAATCTGACTTGACCGATTTCAATTTCAGACACTGTTTTTCAATATTTTATATTTTTCATGATTTTTTGAAAATTTTCAGAATTATTCTGCAAAATCTTCAAAACCGGTGTCGATCTGTATCACTCACTAATTCTCGAATTTTTAGTTTTCAAACGGATATGAATTTTTAGAAATGGCTTTAAAATTATTTCTTAAATCTCATTTTTCATTTAAACGCATTTTGAAGATTTTTTTTAATTTATTGAAATTTCACCGGATTTGGTGTCGACCAGTATTATCGGAAGATTTCAGGATTTTTAATTTGAAAAGTAGGTTACATTTCTCAAATCTGATTTCATCCTATATCTTAAAATAATATTTTCTATTTTTGAGAATCTTTGTGAACATTTCTGAAACAATCAATTTTTACCTGATTTAAATAATAATATTATTTCCCTTTTTCTTTTCTTCCATTTTCCTTCTCCACTCCTCTACTTAATACTCTCATTTTATCCTATTAATTTAATTATTTAATAACATATTTAATTACTTATTTTTTTCAATTCCCTTTTATTTTTCTTCTTTTTCTTTTCTTTCCTTTTTCTTCTTTTCTTTTTCTTTTCTTCCTTCTCTACCTGCTCCTCGTCCTCCCTCCATACCCTGCCGATAACCACCCCAGCACCCCCACTATCCCATCATACACTCTCCCTCTCCCTCTCTGTTTCTTTTCCTTTCTTTCTTTCCTCCTTCTCATTCTCTTCATTTCTCCCTCTCCATCTCTCCCACCAACTCCCTTTCTCTTCTTACCCTTGACCGCCTCCAAGCACCACCTGCGTTGCCGCCTCTCTTAGCTGGCACTGCCTTCCCTCCAAGTGCTTTGACTCGTTATTGCGATTAATTTCATAATGCTTGATGCATGTTATGGGAGTACAAATTCTTAGTTAATTGCGAGTACTCTCTCTTTGGACTTATATTATTATTTTAGGTTGGGCCTAAATATTGTTATTCATTTGTTGGTTGTTATTGTAACTATTAACCTGGTATTATACTTGTATTGGATATGCCTAAATACGCTCCCGCCTCGCTCGGTTTCGTATAACTAATTAATAGATTAATTTATTATTATTATAGATATGGTTGTAAAGAGTTTAAAATATTTAACTATATTGTTCTTCTGTATCATGTTGCATGACCAGATGATTGCCTGACATGTGATGTTGTGACTATGTATTCAACTTACCTAACACTGATATGTTAAAACCTGATATTTGATATCTGATATTGATACTCGACATGTTATCACTTGACGCATGATACCTGGCACCTGATAACTGATACCTGATAATTGACATGCTATCACTTGATACTTGGCATATGCTATCACTTAAAACTGATACACTTGATTTGATGTTGTGACACCTAACTAGATGTTATTTGCACCTGACACTTATATGGACTTGACATGATTATACTGCTACCACACATTTGGTACTCCTGAACTCCTGTACTCTTGAACTCCCGTATTCCTGAACCCCTGCAACGGGAAGACTCCAGATATTATACTTCTAATACTGAACTCCTGTTGATCCCCGTAAATGAATAATCATGGATATTAGATTGCTGTGAACACAATGTGGACATTATCACTGGATAATTTATAATAAAATACTCAACTAACACCGGGATAGGAGAAATGATGGGTATCGATATAGCTTCCGTGTTTATGGTGGCCACACAAATATTGTACAACTAATACTTAGGATTCTACCTGGAGGCCGACAGGTATTTCCGTGGGGTGGTGTACTGGCACTCCTACTCCCCTGTCCTCTTGTCGGGTATGTCGTAAGCCCCTGGGTCTATTCCTTTAGAGGCGGTGATATCTTATTCATATTCGGGCGTATACTAAGTCTTTCAGGCATATAACAAGTCCCGATACCTAGCGGTACGTTCCGGCTCAACACTGAATACTCCTGGATCGTTGTCTCGGGTATGCACGGGACCCATTCTAAATATGGTTCGTCGAGCCCCATCATTTTCTGTGGCGCCCCGATCAGACGGGTATGGGGACGCCACCGCGACGTACATACGTAGGGCGATGGTACCATCACGTATGTACGCTAAGCATCAATACAACACAACACAATACATTCCAACCCAAAATAGTACAAGTACTCAGTTATCACAGATTGTGACATAATATTACATAAATATTACATCACCAGGTAGTACAAAAGTAGACTGGACAGGATACAAAAGATAAGGACTCACGAGCTGGAAGAGGGAATCTCGCGAGCAGGGAAAAACAGGACGAAACTACGGCTGATCCGCCTGCTCCTCGAAGTAGGCCCGATCCTCAGCTGAAAGGTCCACCTCGGTCCAACTTGCTAAATCTGAACATACAAATTCAGGGTTGTTAGTTGGCAACCCAGCGAGTGCAAAAAGAAGCCAAGTGACAAGTAAGCAATAATAGGTGTTGCAAATCAAATATCATGTAATCAAATCAGCAAATATGGAATAACAATAATGAATAGTAAATAAGGAATGATAATAAAGTACATGAAATTAAATTATTAAGTTATTATTACGATTTGTTCAATTTGTATGTTTCGGTATTTGGCCAGTGCCATAAACTTTCGCATACAAGTCAAGCGAGATCAGTTATTGAAAATTGATGGGGAACGACGAACCATGTTTAGAATGGGTCACGTGCATGCCCAGAAAAACGGTCCAGGAGTATCCGGGACTGAGCCGGAACGTACCGGTAGGTACCGGGACTTACTATATGCCGAAGGTTTTAGTATACACCCGAGCAGGAATAGAGTGTCACCGTTCCCCACAGGGTTATACCTAGGGATTATAGCACATCAGGCAGGCAGGCAAGGGTAGGGATGCCAGTACACCCCTCGGAAGCGCCTGGTGGCCTCCAGGTCGAATCTAATAGGAGTTAGTTGTACAACTTATGTATGGCCACCATAAACATAGAAGCTATATCGGTACCCATCAATTTCTCCCATCCTAGTGTAAGTTGTTTAAATATAATAGATTTTCAAATAGTAATGTCCACAGGGTATTCACAAAAGTCCAATATTGATGGTTATCCTATTACGGGAGTCAACACGAGTATAATATCAGGAGTAATGTCAGGAGCCTCCCTATTTCAGGGGTTCAAGTATACAGGAGTTCAGGAGTACAGGAGTTCAGGAGTGCCAAATGTCTGGTAATAATATAATAATCATGCCAAGTCCCTGTAAAAGTGATGTCATGAATATGCCATATAATCAGGTATCAGGGGTGATAGGGTCCGGTCAAGGGTCACGATGTCAAGTCAATGTACTTATACCACATGAAAGCATGTCAAGTAAGGGTTAGCATGTGTCATACATCGGGGGTCAGGATTAGGTGACAAGTATGACATATATCAAGTACCAGTGTCTAATATCAAGTGTCACAGATTAGATATCAAATATAACATATTAAGTGCCGGTGTCAGATATCAAGTGCCGTGGATCAAGTACTGATGCCATAAATCATGCATCAAGTAAACATGTCAAGTGTCGGGTAAATACCGAGTATAATACCATATATAAGCTTGTATAGTAAGAAATCCTGTACTAAATATTACATCAACAACATGTTACAATAATAATAAGATGTCCACATATCAATATCATGCTATAAATCAAGTGTAGTTATTTTTAAGTTTAATACAAGATGCCCGCCTGAAATTGGATGAAATACCGGTTAATATCCGAGAAATCCGCGAACCGGTGCGAACAAGCCACTAGCACATAAATATATATTAAACTGTATAAATATAAATATTTATATAATTATTAGAGAGGGAATGAGAGAGAAGAGAGAGGGAGAGAGAGAGAAAATAGGGTGTTTTTAGAAAAGGATTTAGGAATTTAAAAAGGGAGGGGTATTGTTGTAAATATAGGATAGTAATTTGAGAATGAGGGGACGAGTATTTTAGGGATGTGAGAAAAGTGAGTTTATTTATGGATAAAGGGGAAAAGAAATAAAGAAAGAAGAGAAAGAAGGAAAGAAAGAAGAAAAGAAAGAAATAAGGAGGAGGGAGATGGCGGACGGCGGCCCTGGCACGGCGGCGGTGCCGCTGGGGGTGGGGGCAGTGCGGCTGCCCCAGGGAGGGGTGGTGTGGGGATGGTGGTGGTGTTTTTGGTGGATGGTGCAGTTGTTGGTTGAGGTAGTGGTGGTAGTTGGTGGTGGTGGTGGTTGTGGTAGTTATGGGGATTGTTGGAGGTGGTGGGGAGTTAGAGGATGAGGAGGAGGTGATGATGGGGTGGTGGAAGTGGTGAATTTGATGGAGGTGGTGGCAAATTTTGGAGGAGGAAGGGAGGTGATGGTTGTAGGTTTTGATGAAATTGGAGATGGTGGGGAGTTGGTGGAGGTTGAAGGAGGTGGTGGAGTGGAGAGGAGGTGTGGGGGAGGGGACGCCGGCGGCTAGGGAGGGCGACGGCGGCGGCTCCGGTGGTGGAGGCGGCGGTGATGAAGAGTATAGTTTGATTTTTTTTGATTAAAGTTGGTTGAAGTTAAAATGAAATTGGAAATGAAAAGAGAAGGGAGGAGGAAGGAGATTAAATGGAGGAGGAGAATGGACATGATGAATGGGGATAAGAGGAGGAGAGGGCTGCAATAGCAGCCCATCTTGGACTAGCTGCTGCTACAAGCGGTGGCGGCAGGGAAAAACAGGGTATGGGGAGTGGTGTGAAGGAGAAGAAAAGAAAAGAAGAAAAAGAAAGAAAATTAAAGAAAAAGGAAAAAAATAAGAAAAAAGAAATAAAATTAGTTTAAAAATTTATTATTAAATAATTAATTTATTATAATATTTAGGAGTATAAAGTAGAGGAGTAGAGAAAGAAAAATCACGAAAAGATGAGATTAGTATTTAATATTATTATTTAAATAGGGTGAAAATTTGACTGTTTCAGAAACATTCTGAAAAATTTTCAAAAATAGAAAATATTATGTTAAGATGCCCGGTGAAACCGAATTCGAGAAATTTAATGTAATTTTCAAATTAAAAATTTTGGAATCTTTCGGCGATACCGGCCAATACCAGAATCGACCAATTTTGATAAATTTATAAAAATCTCAAAAAATATATTTAGGTAGAAAATTAAATTTTAATAAGTAATGTAAAAGCTATTTTTGAAAATTTAATCCCCTTTAAAAACAAAAAATTCAGGAATCAGTCAGCGATGCCGACTGACACCGTTTTTGGAGATTTTGCAGAAAAATTCTGAAAAATTTCATAAAATCTTAAAAAATCTAAAATATTAGAAAACAATATCTAAAACTGAAATCGGTCAATTCAGACTTCCAAAAAGGTCAAATCAGGTAAGGTTGGTATCAGGTTCCCGGTCCGGGTTAGGGCTGACTCTAGGTTTGAGAATCCAGATCCGATACATAATAACATAAGCAATCACAACTCAAAAACATATACTGGAAGAAAATTAAAAAATATGGTTGAAAAAATTTGGGACACGTATCTGGGTACGTATCCCGGGAACGGGGTGCTACAGTTTCCAATCACTTACTCTCTAGTCTGTATGTGCAGATATGTGGAATGATACTCATACCTATGTATACAAATAGGATGAGTTTTAATAGCATAACAATAACATGCTACTGATATCTGACTAGTGTCATACTTGATCTATACTTGCGAGACCTGTGATACAATACATTATCCTGCCCGCCACTTACATATGATATCTATGCTACTGTATTGAATCACTTGACTTGCTTATTTCGGGTTTTCATATCGATTCTCTAATTTTCATTTATGTTACTGGTCATTGCTTATACTTGTGTGCTTGAACCACATCGCTTGATTATGTACATGTGCGATTGCCTGAGCACGCTAACTGGCTTTATCTTACGTACTCGTTGGGTTGTTTTCTAACAACCCTGAACCTTCATGTTCAGATTCAGGAACGTGGACCGTGGTGGCCTTTTGTAGTTGATCGGAGTGCGTAGTGGAAGCACAGATTATCGGTTATCTCTCCGCTTCCATCCCCCTTGATCAGCGCACGAGATTCTCATCTTTCTACTCGTGAGTATTTTTCAGTCTTTTTATGTTGCAGATCATGCTTTGTGTTTCTTGGTGATTTAATATTCTTAGAATATTATACTTGTGCTATTATTGATGATATGTATATTACCACTGTGCTTCCATACTCTGATTCTTGCATGTATTGATGCTTAACGTATATATGTGAGGGTATTTCCGCCCTGCGTATATACGTCGCAGTAACGTCTTCATATATCCGTGGGATCGGGGCGTTGCATTAAATCATTTACTAGATATTATAGTTTTATTTTCACATGAGAGTGTTGCATGCTTGTTCTCTGTTTAATTTTGATGTTCTCTGTTTAATTTTGATTACATTGCATCTTCCTTAATTAGGAAAAATCTTCCAATGAGTTAAACAGTTTGAATCAAAATAACCTTACTCTTTGGTTCTTTTTTCCGCTCTAAAAGTCCAACTTAAATAAATACAAGCAAAAAGGGGAAGAAAATAACTTTATGATAAGCTCTTTGCCATCTCAATATAATCATGTTTCATGTTTTAATTTATTTTTTAGGAAAAATTGCTTTTAGGTTCCCAGAAATTTGAGTTGCGCCAAAAACCCTTTGGGGGTAAAAAAGTGTGTTAGAAAGTCCTTCAATACTAGTATTTGTGCTTTTGGATCCCTGTACACACTAGTTGTACGCACATGGGTCATTGTGGGCGGTTAAAAGTCCAATATACCATTCTGTCAAATCTGTCCCACACGTACAATTTTAATAAAGAAAGAGAGAGAGGGAGGGAGGGAAGAAGAAGATGAGTGATCTTTGTGAAGATATGGCGAGCCCAGCGAGCTTCCCGAGCCTCTCCGATCGCTGCGAGCTCAGTGAGCTCCCGATCCGCCCTCAATCTGTGAAAATCACATCAGTTCCGGCAATCTCTATAAAGATCACAAAACTTTCTGTGAGATCTGCCCCCAAGCTACCTCCGAGCCGTCCTCGACCACAGCTCCATGAGCTCCAGTGAGATCCGTCAACCCCTGATCCGCCCTCGATCCGTGAAGATCGCAACAACTATGGCGTGGAGCTCGTCTCCTTCGTCGAGATTCAAGTGAGCTCCTCATACAAGGCTCGTCTCCCCCAACTCCTTGTGCAGGGCTCATAGAGGATGAAGTGGTGCAGGGCTTCCTCGAGGATTTATTTGAAGTAAATTTTTTGATATAATTTTTTTTTTTAGATTTATTTGGAGTTTGGATTAAAGTATGATTATTAAGATTTTGAATTGTAATTTTTCTGAGATTTTTTTGAAGTTTACTCAATTTGATGATAATCATGCTGGTATTTGTGATTCAATTTAAAAGATGGACTAATTTGTGATGAGCTTGCTGGATTTGAAAAAAATCAATTTGGGGGTGATGAAATTTCTATTTGTGATGAGTTTGTGATATAAAAAAGAGAGGACAAAATTTTGTGAATCATACTGTCCACTTTTGAGTTTTCTTTCAATATATTGTGTAATTTGTCCACTTTCTTAACTTTCTGTCAACCATTAAAAAGTTGGACAAAAAGAAAATGAGATGGACATGAAAGAAGAAAGTTGGATAAAAATTTATGAAGGTGAACAAGAGGGAGTAGTAAGGTGGACATAAAAAGAGAAAGTTTGACAAAAATTAACGAAGGTGGACATATAAGGAGTAAGGCGGACATAAAATGAGAAAGTTGAAAAAAAATTGACGTAGGTGGACAAAAGGAGATTAAGGTGAACATAAAAAGTTTTATTATATGTCGTGCAACACAGTATAGTGAAATTATCTAGATGATTACATGAAAGTGGAGACATTCAAGCTAACTTATGACCCAACGCTATATCTTATTTCTGATTTGGACAAGCCAAAGGTATCATTCTCCAATACTTTATCTACCTTAGTATGTTTCTGTCCATTTTTTTGACATTATGTCCACATTTTCGGGTATTTGTCCACATTTTGGCATATATGTTCACATTTTGGAATATATATCCCAATTTCGGAATATATTTCCACATTTCGGAGTATATGTAGATGTTTTCAAGTAAATGTCCATATTTTCGAAAATATATCTACCTTATGAAATATATGCCATTTTTATCTCGTTGCTATCCAATGTCTATACATTGGTACTAACTTATGTCTTGCACAGATAACGGACGAGACTCTACAAATAAGACCTCCAATAAAAAAAGCATCGTGGGAGGAACAAGACAAGGCGAATCAACAATCGATTTATGATGAGCCCGATTGTATGCAGTAGATACCGAAAATTAATAAAAAAGACAAACAAACAAATAAGTGAATAAATAAATAAATATTCATATGTTAAATAATTTTTATTTTATAAACAATAAAGTTTAAATGATTTATGAAGCAAGTCATTAATTATTTTTTGTTTTCATTTATTTTTATTTTTTAAGTATTTAAATATTTTTTTATAAATATTTTGATCAAGTTAACAAAAAAATTTGGAGTGGACAAATAACAATTAAAGTGGACAACAAAATATTTGCTTTAAGAATTTTGAATTGAACCGCAAAACAATTAAAGCAACTGTCATCAAAGATTCCATAATACATCACGTGTGCTAATTAAAAACAAATGACAACATATGGGTAAATTAAAGTAAGGGTAATATGGGTAATATGAATATACGCCAAGCCATGTATTGAGACATGGACCTGCAAACAAAGGAAACTTGATCAAAGGGCGTTTTGACCTGATTTTTTCTCTAGGGAGTTTTTGACACAAGTCAAACTCCCTGGGGATCTAAAAGTAATTTTTCTTATTTTTTATGCCTGTTTGAAAAAACTTCTAAAATTTACTTCATTGAAAATAAGATTGATATTACAAGTGTGAAAATATTTTTTATCAGCAAACTAACAATAAAATATTTACAAAATTTAGTAAAACTATTTTGTTCATTTATAAATATTAAGCTCACCTGTTCACTTTCTCCTCTTAGGTGTACAAAACACTTACACACTGGGCCTGTTTGGTTAAGGGTGGAAGTGAGGAAGTGAAGAAGTGAGGAAGTGGTGATAGTTCCCTTTGGAACTTGGGAATTGGCTAGTAAGTTTTTCGGTGTTTGGATGTTGTTGGAAAGTGTGATTTGAAAAATGCTATGTCTTTTCCGGTGTTTGGATGATAATGTGGAAGTGGAAGTGAAAAAGTTGACCACAAAATAATATTAAAATAAAAATTAATTAAGAAAAATAAAAAATGGGCTGTAATTAGAATGCAAGTGAGATTTACATAATCAAAAAATTAACTGTTTTGTGCTACAACTATTACAAATGAGATTTACATGACCACAAAATTAACTGTAGCACTCTGGAAGTGAGGAAATGGTTGTGTAAAAAAGAAAAGAGAAAAGGAAAAGGGGTTTTCATATTTTTCCTTTTCCGGTGTTTGGATAGATAGGGAAGTGAGCAATTATACTTCCCCATTTCCTTACTTCCGCCCACTTCCTTGCAACCAAACACGCCCACTATTAAAATCAAATTTTACTTAAACAAACATCAAAATGACTAAAAGTGGTTTCATTTCCGCATTTTCAATGCCATTCTTGAAATGTCAAACGCCGCCTATCAAGCACTGCAAGTGACATTTTCACTTACATGTTCACATTATCAAACAAACACTTAAAAAATTATTTGTGTAAAATTTATTTACAACTATGAAAAAGTTTTTCACTCTCGCTTTACACCTGCGATCACTTGTAAGCAACTAAATAAATCTCAAGTGTAGAAAAATCTACTGTACGTTCGACCTATCCAATTGCAACGAGTGCAATAAAGAAAATTAAGCCCAATTTTCTCCACAAAATAATTAAAGCCCAATTCTAATTCCAATTCCAATTCCAGATTCGAGAGTTCACTGCAGTCGTTAAGCTAACTCTAGGGGAGCGGTTATTGCCACCCCCAAAAAAATTACAAGAGTGCCATTATTTTTGTTCCCACTTCACCCACGGTGAAATGTCTAAGAAACTGTCTTCTTCCTCCTTCCCTCTCTCTTTTTGCTCCCCCGTCATCTTCTCCGGTGACCACCCACCTCCCCGGCGTCCCCCTCCGCCGTGCCCCCCTCGGCGTCCCCCTCACCAGCGTCCCCCCTCCCTCCGCCTCCAACCTGAGCCCCTCCATGTGCCCCTCGCCCCGCGCCCCTCCGCCTCCCCCCTCGCCCCCCTCGGCCGAATAGAGGGGCGAGGCGGAGGGAGGGGGGCAGGGGCGAGGCAGAGGGAGGCTTGGGGGGGGGGGGGCAGAGGGGAGGGGGCGCCGGGGGAGGCGGAGGGTAGGGGCGAGGGGGCAGGGGGCGCGGGGGTGGGGGGGGGGGGGAGGGACACCAGATTATGGGGGAGTTTGACGGTGGGGAGGTGACTTGGAGTGTTCGCCGGCGAGGGGGCAGAGGAAAGAGGAGGGGGAGAAAAAGAAAAAGATCTAATGATCATTTTTAGCTTTTTTTTTTTTTTTTTAGGAGGATTGTTATCAAATTTGGGGTTTCCAAATCTACAGGGTACCGTCCTCATTCTTGGGGGTGACAATAACCGCTCCCTCTCTCCAGTGACTTGACCTCAACTTTGCGCGGGAACTTCTATGATTGCGCCACGTCACCTAAAGAAAACTAATCTAGACCGTCCACTCAAAATATCCCGGGAGCATTTAGGCCATTGCGGCGCCTCCACTGACCCTCTCCATTCTCTTCTCGTCTCGTTTATGGCGACCGATCCAATCCAAAACCCTGAGACAATGGGGAGGGAATCTTTGCCCCAAGATCTGCTGGTGAGACTGTACTCGAGATTAGGGATCGTGGAGCTGCTGGTCAGGTCACCGCTCGCTTGCCGGAACTGATACTCAGCCTCCTTCACTCGCAGCCTCTATGAGGTCATCGATCTTCAAGACTGGGTCAAAATCTACGGTAGGCTCACCGGCGGTGACCGCACCAAGGAGCCGCTGGAACTCGGGGATCTGCTCAAGGCCCTGGTGCCACGCGACGGTGAAGCGATCTTGTGCGTGAGGTTCCCGGATCTTGTCGTGAGAGAGTCTGATTTCCTCTTTGTTGCTGACAGGCTCGTTCATCTCAAACCCTAATTTCCCCAAAAGATAGTTATTGTTTTTCTTTTTAAAGTTGAGATTTTGATTCAAGAATAAAGTTTAGATTTTATGGCTGTTTTAGTTATTTGTCCCAATAGATGAAGCGCATGACATGTATTAATTTTTTTAGTTACTTTTCGGAAATACTTGCATCAAGATTTCACTTTATGTCACTTTTTTCCTCAAAACATTATTTTCAATTTTTTTTTCAAAAATATATTGTACGCACGTTATTTTTGCCACATCTATTTGCATCAATGTCAATATAAATTAGCAATAGTTGTTTTCTGGGGTGTTTGATGAAGTATGCTTGTTTCTACATAAATAAATGGCTATGTCAACCTCTCTAACTGATTCTTTTATTTGGCTTATAAGCTAAATTTGAACTGCTTGATATGTATTTTTAATCGAGCTGAGGTGGGTTTGGATCTACCTAAGGTTTTTCCATGCTCTAACCTTCATTAATTTGGGATCACATGCAGCCGCGCTAGGGTTTTGATGCTAATTTGTCTATATACAACTTTAGAAGTCTTTCACCTTTCATATCCTAACCATGGAAGTTCAAGGTTATTTGGTGGATTTTATGAAGGAAGCAAGTGATATAAAGGAAACTAAGTGACTACTACTTATCTTGATATGATCAAGGATACATATAGTGAAGCAGTAACTGGCATTAGAATAATTAGAGCAGTGATAGATCCATTTCATGTCACCATACGCTTGCATCAACGATTTTCATTTGGGCCTCATATCTTTGCATTAGTCATTGATGTTGGAAAAATAGAAATTATATGCGGAATAAAGACCATGGATCAATGAATCACATACAACTCAAGATAATCAAATGCATAAAATGAGCAATAATAAATGCACTATACCTGAAGCCATTGAAGAAGGTTGGATGAAGACCTTGATTCCTTTGATGAATTGAAGAAGAAGATCCTGCAAACCCTAAAGCAAATTGATCCTCTTTTCTCTTCTCCTTTTCCTTTCTCAGAACTTCTCTATTCTTTTCTGATGGAGCGACACGCGATAAAAATCAGCGTTCTTTTTGATTTCTTTACAGGAGGAGAAAAGTGGGTCGCACATTTGCAATTAGACCCCTTGAAATAAAGCCTTTCCATCATGGCCCCTTTATATTTCAAGAGACTAAATAAACTATATAAATGTGACTTTAATATGGGCATAATATCATATCAGTTAACTTTAACAGGAATCCAATGCAAATAACCAAGGTTATTGGTCCACCTTTAATATGAGATTAACATTCTCCCACTTGGACCATTAACCGATTAGGTTAAAACTTTAGAAAACAAATAAATGAAAAGACTCATTTAAAAAATCATTTTTGACTCTATTGGATTCCATACTGAAAAACTTTGACACGTGATCACGAATTTAAAAAAAAAAACAAACAATAACTGATAAGCCCAAATATGAAATACCGTAATACTGCAATTAGTTTGGACTACCAATGCGAGTCATAGCGGTTATACAACATCCACGTCATACTCCCTTCTATGTACCACAACATTGATAACCCTTACTAATTGAGTCCATAACCAAAATGACCCCTGTAATTGTCTTGTAAAGGCATTTCCTGTTTAACATACATCCAAACATAATATGTGCACACATAATTGGATAACAGGAAACACAGAAACAAAACTTTTATTTGTACAATAATGTCAATTACATAAGTACCAAAATACACATTTACAGATTACCCAAAAGACCCATTCTTACAACATGTTCCTTGAATATCTTTGGAGGCAATCCTTTTGTCATTGGATCAGCAACCATTAAAGTGGTACTTATACTTACAATTGACACCTTTTGTTTCTCAACTCTTTCTCTAACCACCAAGTACTTAAGTTCTATGTGTCTAGAACCATTAGAGTACTTACCATTCTTAGAGAAAAACACGGCTGCTGTATTGTCACAATATATCGTCAACGGCTTGGCAATAGAGTCAACTACACCAAGTGCTGAGATGAAATTCCTTAACCACAATGCATGATTCGAGGCTTCAAAACAAGCTATGAACTCAGCCTCCATCGTGGATGAAGCAGTGATAGTCTGCTTTACACTCTTCCACGAGATTGCCCCACCTGCTAGCAGGAAAATGAAACCTGAAGTAGACTTCCTGCTATCAGGGCAACCAGCAAAATCTGAGTCCGAATAGCCGATCACCTCCAGCTGATCAGATCTCCTGTATGTGAGCATATAGTCCTTCGTCCCTTGAAGATACCGCATAACCTTCTTAGCCAACTTCCAGTGCTCCATTCCTGGATTGCTCTGGTATCTTCCCAACATCCCAACAGCAAAGCTGATATCTGGCCTGGTACATGTGTGAGCATACATCAAGCTCCCAACAGCTGATGCATACGGAACTTTCTGCATTTGACCCTTTTCTAAGTCATTTTTGAGACACTGGCTACCACTTAAACTGTCACCCTTCTGAATGGGTGCAGGACTGACTGAACACATTTCCATATGGAATCTTTCCAAGACTCGATTGATATACCCTTTCTGAGACAATCCTAGCAATCCTCGAGATCTATCCCTGAAGATCTCTATGCCAATAACATAATTTGCCTCACCCATATCAACCATCTGAAAGTTCTTGGTTAGATAACTCTTAGTTTCATACAGCAAACCAAGATCACTACTGGCTAATAAGATGTCATCTACATACAGAACCAGAAAAATAAACTTGCTCCCACTGATCTTTAGATATATACACTGATCAACAGTGTTTTCTGTAAATCCAAAAGAGGTAATGGTATCATTAAACTTTATATACCATTGCCTGGAAGCTTGTTTAAGTCCATATATAGATTTCTTTAATTTACAAGCCAAGTGTTCTTGTTCTTTAATTGCGAACCCTTCAGGTTGCTCCATGTAGATATCCTCATCCAAATCTCCATTTAGAAAAGCAGTTTTCACATCCATTTGATGTAACTCCAAATCATAATGAGCTACAAGTGCCATAATGATTCTAAGAGAATCCTTCTTAGATACTGGAGAGAAGGTCTCTGTATAGTCAATGCCTTCCTTCTGAGTGAAACCTTTGGCCACAAGTCTAGCCTTATACCGTTCGATATTGCCTTTAGAGTCGCGCTTGGTCTTAAAGACCCATTTACACCCGACTTTCTTACAGTTATAAGGCAATTCAACGAGATCCCAGACTTGGTTTTGGTCCATTGATTTTAACTCATCTTTCATAGCATCAACCCATTTACTAGAATCATTGCATTCTATGGCTTGTGAAAATGAAACTGGATCTTTATTAATCCCAATATCATAATCAGATTCCTGTAGATATACCACATAATCATCTGAAATGGCAGATTTTCTTTCCCTTTGAGATCTTCTCAAAGCTGCCGGTTGTGGTGGTTCTACAATATTTTCAATGGGAATATCCTCATGGAGTGGTGAACCAACATTAACTTGTTGTTCTGGAATCTCAACTTGATGATCAAGCTGAGGTACAACAATCTCTCTTGAAGGAAA
Organism: Agave tequilana; assembly: GCA_038442645.1. Taxonomy (NCBI): domain Eukaryota; kingdom Viridiplantae; phylum Streptophyta; class Magnoliopsida; order Asparagales; family Asparagaceae; genus Agave; species Agave tequilana. Next base: position 21,358 of record JAVJIF010033850.1, on the reverse strand, counting down.
GGTAATTGGGATATTTACCCTTACCACTTCAAGATCTACCTTTCTTGGTTCAGTACTCCCACTAATTTCACCATTTTCCAGGAATCTGGCATTATCAGTTTCAACTATTCTTGTACTATGGTTAGGACAATAAAATTTGTATCCCTTAGACTTATCTGGATAACCAATGAAATACTCAGATATTGTTTTTAAGTCTAATTTCTTTTCTTGTGGATTATAAATTCTAGCCTCTGCTGGACAACCCCAAACATGTAAGTGTCTTAAACTGGGTTTCCTACCAGTCCACAACTCGAAAGGAGTTGTTGGGACAGCCTTACTAGGAACCCTGTTCAAGATATACATAGCAGTCTTTAAGGCTTCATTCCACAATGAATTGGGTACATTTGAGAAGCTCAACATGCTCCTAACCATATCCATAAGAGTTCTATTCCGCCTTTCAGCAACACCGTTCTGCTGAGGCGTACCTGGCATTGTGTATTGAGCACAAATGCCACGCTTTTCTAGACAAATGGACCAGGATGTTGTCCTGACTCATCATATCTACCATAAAATTCACCACCTCTATCTGATCTAATGATTTTAACCTTTCTATCTAATTGTCTCTCGACTTCTGTAATGAACACCTCTAGGATGTCAACAGTCTGAGACTTTTCATTTATTAGATAAACATAACCATAACGTGATAGATCATCTATAAAGGTAATGAAATACCTCTCTCCAGTAAAACAGGGAATGGAGAGTGGTCCGCAAATATCTGTATGAATTATTTCAAGGAGTTCTTTACTTCTTGTGGCACCTTTCTTAGTATGTTTGGTTTGTTTTCCTTTAATACAATCCACACACACATCAAAATCAGTGAAGTCTAGGTTATCCAAAATCCCAGTCTTCACTAATCTTATTATTCTATCCCTGGAGATATGCCCCAGTCTCCTATGCCACAAGATAGAGGATTTTTCATTTATTAAGCCACGTTTAATACCAACATTCATATGCAGAGATAATAAAGATTGTGCAAACTCATCATTCAATGAAATTTTATATAAACCATCACATAAAATTCCATGTCCAACCGGAATTGAATTATACACTAAAGAGAGTTTTCCACAACTAAACAAAACAGAATATCCAAAAACATCTAATTTGGATAAAGACATTAAGTTTCTTGAAATCGAAGGTACATAAAAAGTATCCTCAAGATCCATCTGATGACCCGTCTCCAAGAGTAGTCGATAAACACCAACATATTCGACCTCCACTTTGAGACGGTTCCCCATAAAGACAAATCTCTCACTTTCCTTCGGTTTCCGGGTTGTAAGAAATCCCTGCATTGAATTAGTTATATGAGTTGTGGCTCCAGAGTCTATCCACCAAGTATTAGAAGGAACTTCAGCAAGATTTGATTAAAAACATACAAAAGAAAGATTTGTACCTTTCTTTTCGAACCAAGCTTTCCTCTTGTTGCAGTCCTTCTTCACATGTCCTTTTCTGCCACAGAAGTAGCATTTGACAGTGAAAGCTTTTCTATGACCTTGGCTACTTTCCCCATGGTCATTTCCTTTCTTTGATGGAAATCTCTTACCTCTTCCATATTTACTTTTCTTATGGATACCCCCTGAAGTTACTGCCAACACTGAGTGCTGTCCTTCTTGCCTCAGCCTCACCTCCTCTTGAACACACATACCAGTTAGCTCATTCAAGTTCCACTTATCTTTATGAGTATTGTAGTGGATTTTGAATGGCCCAAACTGTGGAGGAAGTGAGTTGAGGATGAATTGAACCAAGAAGGACTCATCAACCTTCATACCCAGTGATCCTAGCTTAGCAGCCTTATCAGACATGTTCAGTATGTGTTGCTGAACTCCTCTATTACCATCATATTTCATGGTGGTAAGTTCAGCCATGAGGGTGCCAGCTAAAGACTTATCTGCTGACTTGAATCGGTCTTTTACTGCAGACAACAGTTCAGATGCACTAGTTGTAGGTGGGAGTGAGGTCTTGATGTTATTGGCTATGGTCATCTTTATGAACATTAAACTGAGCCTATTAGACCTTTCCCAAGTTTTGGCATGGCTGACCTGTTCTGCTGTACTCTCAGCAGTTACTTCATCAGGTTTATCAACTATTAAGGCCATGTCTAGGTCTAGGACACCCAGTGTGAACTGTACATGTTCAAACCATTCTGAGAAATTTGTACCATCCAAGGCCGGAATGCTAGTGGCATGAGTGTGGAGGGAAGTAGGGACGTTCACTGAAACATAATAGGACAAGCTCACATTAATGCCTCGAATCAATACAAGTTTTAAATTTAATTAAGATGAACTATTGATATCACTCTGATTTCTCCTTTGGGCGAAACCCAAGCATATCTAGTGTTCACTCTTTAGGTGAGAACTTTTATCACCTATGTAGGTCTAATATAATTTATGTTACTCAGATAGTAAGTCTTGTTACCTTTGGGTATCCAATTCTACACCACTAAGTTACATAAATTATACTACCCTACCCCGGTTCTTAATTATTTGAAAGAGACTTTCCTTTGGGCCAGTCCCAATCTCCTAACTAGAACCGCCATCGAGAGTATTATTGTTCTTTAATGTCATTTATATTGACAAGTCTTTTATGTAGTTGTGTATTCATAAGATTCACTAACCTAGGTCACTTTGGCAACTACTAAATCAATAAACCTTATGAATACCAAACTAACCAATAATATTCTCTAATACTTTTATTTGAGTAAAGCCATAATATCTCAATACATTACTTGACCAAGTATCAATCTATATTAACACAATAGCTTAAATGTGTAACATACTTTAATGATTGATTATTAACAAATATTAGTCGACTACAAGAAATTATTAGTCGACTAGGGTCAAGTCTAGTCGACTATAGGTTTAGGTCTAGTCGACTAGGGCAAAAGAAATTAGTCGACTATACCCAGATTATAAGTCGACTACACACATTATCAGTCGACTACAAAATTAATTAGTCAACCCCTGAATCCAACAGAAAGTTCTCAATTCTCGGGTCATCGAATTAGTCGACTAATAAATATGATTAGTCGACTATACATTAATTAGTCGACTAGTCATAAATTGAACTAAAAATATAGTCGACTCCTGCAGCAAACAGAGAGTTGCAAACTTTCTGGAAAAGGGATTAGTCGACTACAAACTTTGATTAGTCGACTAATCGTCGGCGAAGCAGTTATATAATTGCAGTTCCTGCTCCGACGATTTTTTAATCCCAAAATTACAAAAAATTAGGGTTTCAATTCCTTTGATTTTGATCTCAAATTAATTGCATACTTAGAGGAATGTGAACATGAAATTAGGGCTATAAGATCCTCTACAAATTCTACAATTAAAAGATCAAAAATCTAAATTTTATGAATTGTAAATCAAAACCCTAACTTTTCATAATTCCTAAATCCAAGTTGTATTGATTCTTAATCATGGCTCTGATACCAAATGTTGGAAAAATAGAAATTATATGCGGAATAAAGACCATGGATCAATGAATCACATACAACTCAAGATAATCAAATGCATAAAATGAGCAATAATAAATGCACTATACCTGAAGCCATTGAAGAAGGTTGGATGAAGACCTTGATTCCTTTGATGAATTGAAGAAGAAGATCCTGCAAACCCTAAAGCAAATTGATCCTCTTTTCTCTTCTCCTTTTCTTTTCTCAAAACTTCTCTATTCTTTTCTGATGGAGCGACACGCGATAAAAATCAGCGTTCTTTTTGATTTCTTTACAGGAGGAGAAAAGTGGGTCGCACATTTGCAATTAGACCCCTTGAAATAAAGCCTTTCCATCATGGCCCCTTTATATTTCAAGAGACTAAATAAACTATATAAATGTGACTTTAATATGGGCATAATATCATATCAGTTAACTTTAACAGGAATCCAATGCAAATAACCAAGGTTATTGGTCCACCTTTAATATGAGATTAACAATTGAATGAACCTACTAGGCAAATTAAAATGGGGTCCCGTAGTGCATTTTATTTGGTGAAGATATCATATTTATTTAATGATACTAGATGGGGGTAATATCTAGTAATTGAAAGCCTAAGTATGTAAACAGTTTAGAATTATTAAGATGGGAAAAAATAGAATGTAACTTAGCATGTATGAGGGAAAAAAATGAGGGCATAATTTACATTGATGCTGAGAAATACCTACCAACGATTCTTTTTTGTTTCTTAGGGTGTTCATCATGATGATTAGGTTGAGGATATTTTTCATTGAATCAAAGCAAGATGGTTAAGGTGGATAAATGCTTTTGAAGTATTAGTTATGTTATCATGCTTATGAATTTGCACAACCACTTTTCTCTCAATTGCAACCTTGTCTACTTCCCCTCTTTTATCCATTTCAATTAAATCTCTGCTTATTCACATCTATCTTGACTATTTTTAACTAACAACAAAATTATGTGTTTATAAGTTGTCATTGTTATCTGAATTTACTTCTATATCTATTCATATGGGGGTGTTTATTAGATAAATCAAACTTGCCCACCACTGGAAATAGCTATTTGATATTAAAAACTTAATAAAATGAAATTTATGTTGTATTTTAGTGATACTTCATAATAGTAGTCTTATTGTATGTAGCATTGCATTTGTCCAATTTTCTTGTTCCATAGAATTGGGACCAAACAATATGATCGTGATGGGTCTATCCTGAAAGCTTCACACCAATGTTTGAAAGAAGTGTAAAGCGAAACAGTAGATCCTTTCACAAAGCTAAGCGTAAGTTTCGAAACAAAAGGCATAAGCTTCAAGAATTTTCATTTTTCTATAACTAACACTATATTGTCTATATATACATATAACATACAAATAATTCAAATCATAAAGATTGATTTAATATTTATCCATTTTATCTAATTGAAACGGAAAAGGAACATTAGAAGATAAATAAGAGTAAGAATTATCAGTGATGAAACTTCTTGTTTCTGATTAGTGTTGCTAATGATATGGAAATAAGACATCAGAGATGTCTTAATATAAAGACAAAAAAGTTATAAACTATGTGATGTAAGTGAAGTTTTATACAAGTGCCAAGAGGTGAATTGGTCAATACCATTAACGAAAATGTGGCGTAAAGATATACAAGACAGGGGTATGTCGAAGCATACACTTCAACTATAAAAGCGCAAAAGCACAAATGTCATACCCTATAGGGCTTGTTTGGATTTATGGAAGTGGGAGGAAAATGAGAAGTGGGAAAACTCATTCCCCACTTTCATTGTTTGTTTTGAACTGAAAATGGGAAATGGAAAAACTCTTTTTCCCTTTACATTTTTCTTTTACACTACCATCTTCTCACTTTCAGGGTGCTACAATTAATTTTGTGGTCATGTAAATCTCATTTGTAATAAGTTGTAACTTAATGGATTAAATTTTAATGTCATATAAATTTCACTTGCAGTCCAATTATAGTTCAAAAATGTTTCTTTAGAAATAATAGTTAATTTAATATTATTTTGTGGTCAATTTTATGGTCGATTTTTTCACTTTCACTTCTACATTACTAACTAAATACTGGAAAACACAATATACTGTTTCACTTACAATTTCACATTACAACCAAACACCGTAAACTTATTTCCACAAATCTCATATTCCCGCTACACTTCCACATTTCCGTCTCCCACTTCTCACTTCTCATTTTTCTCTCACTTTCATGAATCCAAACACGCTTATGTAGCACAGGCACTTTTATCATGGAGTCATGTCGTGTTTGAAACGTGTCTGACACACGTGTCGTGTGTATTTTTAAGAATTTGTCACGTGTCCACGTGTCATGTCCATTTTAATGTTGCCGTGTCCGTGCAATGTCCATTTTAATGTTGCCGTGTCTGTACAACATAGGTCAAAACAAATAATGTATGCTTCACACAAAATAGAGTAAGCTTCATTATTTAAAGCACTCAAAAGAGAGTAAGCTTCATTGTTTAAAGCTCTACTCTGTGCCTAGGTAGCGAATTGTCACTTCTCCGCTTCAAAGCGCACCAAAGCGAGCTTCGTAGCGAATTTTGTTTAAAACATTACTCCATACCTCTTCAATTATAAACTCTATCAACCTAGATCAAACCCACATTCTGGTGCAGTCAGAATCGGAACAGGTTAGGGGCAGTTCTGTTCAGACATGGGGCAGGTCCAGGTCTAGGTTTGGGATCTACACTCCTCTATTATCATCTTAATTAAGGTCCCTTGGGCTTGGATATCCTATGCAGCTAAAGTGAGTACTATGACAAGTCACAATGATTAGTTTCTCATCCAATAATATTCTAAGCTTCTAAAGTTGGTTGCAAACTTCAGAGTCCAAAATAAATTTTAAAAACTTACCTTAGGGTTACCAAAAAAAAAAAAGTTAACTCAAAAAACCTTATTGAGTTTTGTGTATGGTCCACAGAAGTTCTTTGAGGAAAAAATCCTGATTATTTATTTCCCCTTAAGTCACAACAAAGTCCAATGGATTCTCTTGGCATTCATGGGTGAAGAACTCTCTGATGATTTGAGAAGATTACAATAGAATTTGAAAGATATGTAAGAAGATTTGGGCTGATTGGAGTTTGGAAGACAAGCTCTAAGCTCATCTTGAGAAAGTGACTAGAGAAAGATGTTCCTGAAAGGGAAAATATGCTGTGGAATATGCATGTACATCAGATGTGGTCAGGTTGAGTCAAGTATAGTTTCGGTTATCAGCTTGGGTGTGTACGGGTTTAAAAGAGATAGAGTCTACCTGCAAAACAAAAGATAAACCACGTGTTCTAGGTTAAGCGTGGTTGATGTCTGGTTAGTTTCTGATTGTTCTGTCCCTCGCGGTTGTCCAACCGGTTGGTCTGGATCGATTAGAGCATAATGCTCCTTACGGACACCTGTTCGATCATCGCCTTACGAACATTTCTTATCTCCTGACGTGACACTGGCGAGGTCTCGGGTTTGCTCCCTGAAGGTCGTCAGTGAATCCTGTCAGCGATTGAGTTAATTAGCCAAAGAAAAAAAATTCCGACTGATCCATAGTTTTTTTGTGGGTCTTTATTTTGGGCTCATATTTCGTCCTTAAACTTCCCCATAATTCCATTGGATTCCTAGTTGTTTGGTCAAATTGAGTCACTTGTGACCCGGCTTGGGCATAGCTAGGACTAAGATCTAAGTTGACCTGTAGGAATTTTAAGATGCACTCAATGTTTTGAAGTTGATTAGAACACAACTTTTTATATAAATGTTACCCGTTGTTGTCCTCCGCTTGAGCTCAGCATGGAGTGTTGTAGGTTTTAATGCTCCGTTAACTTTAAGATCCAAATATAACCATTTTTCAGTAATAAGACTAACTACATATAAATATTTCTGATTTCTGATGAATTTTAGTGTCAATTGATGTTATGAGTACCGAGTTATGTTAAATAGAAAGAAGAAAATGAAAGGAATGAAGAACTTTTGATTTGCCTCATTAAAATATATTATCTAAAAATGAAAGTGAACTTCAATGCAGCGCGCCTAACATATACGCACGCATGCAGTTCAATCATATACAAGTCTTGAGATGAGATTTACTGACATCCATTTATCTTATTATCTTGCACCTACTATTTAATGTTCAAAAATATTAAACATGACATTGGGATGGTTCTAATACACGAGCATGAGATATGCCTCATTGTCTTCAAATTCTGATTAATTTTTTTTTGTTGAGTATATCTTCAAAATCTGAAGATTGGAACTTGTACTTTATAAATTCACTGCGAAGCTCACCTTGGTTCACTTCTAAGCTGTCTGTCTGATGGTGTAGCTAAGTTTCTTCATCATCTTAACCCAAAGCGTTTACTTTCGCACTTTATTTTTAAGCACCAAATGTATGCTTCAACTAAGGGCGTGTTTGGATTCATGAAAGTGAGAGGAAAATGAGAAGTGAGAAAACTAGGAGCGAGAAATGTGAAAGTGTAGTGGAAAATTGTGATCTGTGAGAATAAGTTTTTCGGTGTTTAGTTGTAATGTGAAAGTGTAACCGGAAAAGTATATTGTGTTTTTCTGTGTTCGGTTAGTAACGTGGAAGTGAAAGTGAAAAAGTTCACTATAAAGTTAACCACAAAATAATATTAAATTAAATATTTTTGTGAAGTGACATTTTTGAACTGTAATTCGACTATAAGTGGAATTTATATGACATCAAAATTTAATGCATTACGCTACAATTTATTATAAGTGAGATTTACATGATCACAAAATTAACTATAGCACCCTAAAAATGGGAAAATGATAATGTAAAAGAGATGTGTAAAAGAGAAAAGAGAAAAGAGAAAAGAGAAAAGAGTTTTCTTATTTCCAGTTCAAAACAAACAGGAGAAGTTGGAAATAAATTTTCCCACTTCTCATTTTCCTCCCACTTCTATGAATCCAAAGACGCCCTAAAGTTGGTACCTTAGTCCCCTTCCCTCTTGACTTCCTATATATTTCTCGTTAAATAAATTTATAATTTTTTTACTGTAGCCATCGGAAACTGTCACCTCAAAGTGTTGATGTTTCTTTCATCTTGTATTTTCACAATCGTACATATTCATCTTGACAGTTTGAACATCCTAGTCAAATGGCATTGCACGCCCCGCAGCCAACACCATTTTTTTTTGTTAACGAACAAAACATATTTGTTTTTTGAGATAAAAATGAAACATATTTGTAAGCGGTTAATTAAGATCTTTAATTATAATAAAAATCTAACTTCCTTCTAATTTCCAATTAAGATTTCCCACCAGCTCTTGCAAGTTGCATCATTATATTAAAAAAGTAAGAAATAATGATATAAATCATGATTTCCTTCAGTTATTTGTACGCTCTACATGTAATGAACGAATAAGATTTCACAGTAAATAAGGAGAAATAACAAGTTAAATAAGGAGAAATAAACATCATTCCTAGATACATGATAAAAATTTAACAATTTTGTTAAATAAGTAGACAATGATACATACTACATGAAATTTCTTTTCGTGGTCAAAAGGGCACAAAAACTATTCAAAATTAATTAACAAAATACATCAAAACTCAAGACAACTTTTGAACTCCATCAAAGTTGGAGAGTTCAATCCTCTATTTCTTACGAACTTTTTCTCCTCAAAGGGCTGCACGTCAGCTACACTTACTCATCAGCCATGAATAAACTGGTGACAATAGCTTCCATAACAACAATTGTTTGACCAATCTTCCTTTTTTCGTAATTTCAACCATGATGTGGAAAATTTTGTTTGCACTAGTTTTATCCTGACAATGAGCCACACATTATCTAAAACAGTCCTTCTGGACCACATATTGCAAGGATAGTGAGCATTCACAAGATATATATGTTCCTCAAGCATGGTGCATTACTATCTCGTGGCAGAAGAACGGTCCGTGTCTAGGCTTCCACTTCACGATACATCTACCCGCCACTCTCTTCTAATGGTTGAGGATGTGATCTAGCAAAATAAAAATATATCTGGAGTTAAAAAGGAAACCGATAGATAGTAAAAACGACATAAAAGAAAGGTAAATGATTAGATGTTGCATGCTTATACAAAGAAAGCTAAATTATTTCATGGTAAAAGTAACCATGCTTCTCATTCTATTGTTGTGTTTTAATCCAGCCAGAATGTGGAGCACATCGCTTTCTTTCAACAAATTTATGCAAATTTGACTTGAAACAAATCCTGTCAACAGATAAAAATTGGCATATCCTTCTTTGTTCCAATGTAAAATGTTGGAAGAAACTGATGGTACATAACCGATTGGGAAATTTTCATTCTTTTGGAGCTTCGTAAAATTCATAACTACAACCAAACTGCATCTGAAAAAAGAAAACTAAGTTATCTATCATCTATGTGTATAATCATACAGAAAAAGAAAGCACCATTTTTTAATGAAAAGATGTTTACACCTCGTGTTTCTTCCGATAAATAATCGACCATGATGTCTTGAGTGAGAGTTCACGAAATGATCAAATCGCTCTTTACTTTAAGAACTCTCCCTCATCACCTCCTAAAAAACTGATGCTCTTCAAAAATTGACATTGCACCCTAAATTTTGCTAGTAATATAATAAGAGCAATATCTTTGATAAGCTTACAAAATACAACTTTTTTCTTTCAAAATATGTACATATCTTCTTGGCAAGAGGAGCGCACACCAATTCCAACAAGTGAAGGCTTTTTGTGTGTGTGTGTGTGGAAATAGGACGAGTCTTGGAGATCTCAGCCAAAAAGCTACATCCATAAAACCACCAGATGTGAAATGAAAGAAGGGGATCTAAGGATTTTGGAAAAAAATGAGAATTGAAAGAAATAGCTAAAATTACCTAATGGATAACTGAAGAGATCTTCCACCTCCTCGGATCTCACGTCGCTTCGCATCGCACGCTTCTCGATCTTGACCTCGCGCCGCTTCACATCACACGTTTGATCTTAACTTTACAGTTAGGGTTTCACATCGTACCATGGACGACACATCCCTCAAGGGAAAAAAATCTCATAATATTTTTTCTCAAAATTCAAATCTACTTCTATTGAAAACAATGAAGTCTTTAAATAGACTTACAATTTATTCAGTTTTTTCTTACAGTCAATGTGGAACTAAATAAAATACAACAGTAAAATAAACACAAAACTACTAAATAAAAGAAAATACAGTCCCGGACTCGAAACAAAAAAAGCTGACTCGATAGTCGATGTCTCCATCATTTTTGCTGGGTGGGAAGAACACAACCCTGTTGAGTATACATGAGGTGGCGGCGGCTCGACATCAAGTCTGGACCTGAAGCTGCTATTATTGTTAATCTTACTGAAGATGTTGCAAATGTGGTTAATAGAGATGTTGAGATTTTTTACTGTTGAGGAAGTTGTTGTGGATAAAATTGTTGAGTTCATTGGTTATTGAGGAGGTTGTTCTGGAGAAGAATGATGAAATCATTCGCTGTTGAGGAGGTTGTTTTGAAGAGATTTGATTTTGTAGCTAAGAGGGAGATTGGTTGTTGAGATTTTGATACATGGTAGGAGATATAAGATGTTAGATTGGATTTTTTTAGTAGAAGTTTTTGACAAAATAAATGAAAAAAAAAGTGAATGAAGTAACAAATTGCACCCACTCCTCACCTGGATTACCAATTCATTTCAACATTCGCAAAGAATGGCTCAAAAAATTGTACCGATTTCACATGGAGAATCTTTTCACAAGAAACTTATATTACAAATTAATTTCCACTACTCGTTACTTTTTCTAATTATGCTCTGATACCAAATTGATGTGAAATGAAAGAGTGGGGTCTAAAGATTTTAGAAAAAGATGAGAGATGAAAGAAATGTCTAAAAAATACTTAATGGATAACTGAAAAGGCCTTCCACCTTTTCGGATTTTACGTCGCTTCACCCCACACACTGCTCTATCTTGACCTCACGTCGCTTCACACCGCACATTCGATCTTAACTTCACAGATAGGGTTTCACACCCTGTCATGGACAACCCTGCCATGGACGGCACACCCCTCAAGGGAAAAAAGCCTCAAAATATTTTTTCTCAAAAATTCTGGTATACTTTTATTGAAAGCTATGAAGTCTTTAGATAGACTTACAACTTATTTAGTTTCCTCTCACAGTCGATGTGGAACTAAAATAAAATACAAGAGTAAAACAAACACAAGACTACTAAATAAAAGAAAATATAGACTCAGACTCAGAATAAAAAGAAGCTGACTCGATATCCCCATCACCAGCTATTGCATTAATAATTTTGTAATTAAAGAATAAACTTTTGATGCTTAATTGCATAAGAGCTAAATTGTTATGTATTAGGAATAATTGAAAAATTGTTACTTTGCTTTCCTATGTTAGATTTTTCATTAAAAACTTAGCCATTAGGAGACGCCAAACAAAATCCATGCCTTGCCTTATTGGGCCAAAAAAAAAAGGGAAAATAATAAACAAAAATCAATTCCTTATTCTTCTACAGATACTTTTCTTCTGAAACAAAACATGAAACATCCCAACACATGAATGATGATTTTTAAAAAAAAATTGTCAGATCTGTAGTTGCTTTCCTGACCAATCTTTCACGAAAAATTGTCATATGCTGTTAACTAAAAAGTGCGTAAACGCAATTGTCTTAGTTTAGCTCAATTATGCAATTTTTATTAGATAGAGAGGAGCATGATCTCGATTACCTTCTATTTATGCTAATAAAATAGATAAAGGATCAAGAAAAGAAATTTCTTCCTCTTCATTAAAATCCCATCGACAATTATCCCATTGTATGGCCAGGGCTAACTGACGTGTAGGTCGTATTTGTTGTGAGGAGACTCGGACCTTGTACCTATTATTGGTGTAACGCCCCGATCCCGCGGGTACGGGGACGTCACTGCGACGTACATACGCAGGTCAGAAGTACCCTCACGTATATACGCTAAGCATCAATACAAGCAAGAATCAGAGTACGACAAACGTAGCGTCCATTCATATGCCAACATAAGAAGTACAAAGTATAAGGTTATCACAGGATGTGACATACTATTACATATCACATGCATCATATATCACAGTCAAGCACAAAAGTACGATTTACAATATGATTACAAGATGCTCACGAGCTGAAGGAAGGTCCCGCGAGCTAAAAAGGAAAGTCTGGCACAACAGAAACCGAGACTAGTCAGCCTACTCGGAAAGGAAAGCTTGATCTTCCACAGAAGGCTCCACCTCAATTCAAGGTCCGGAACCTGAACATACAAATTCAAGGGAGTCAGGACCTCCCAAACAAGTGATCAGGTTACAGCCGAGCGGCATAAGAAATAAGAGTATGAGAGTTGGTACAATATCATGAATAATCAGCCAGCGAGTAAAGGAAGTACGACATGTTATAAACGAAAGGCATTGTATAAGCTTAAGTTACGGCCTCATGAGACTAGTACCTCGAGGGAATAATCCAAACAAGGAAACCCTCATCTATATACCTTCATCTCATGTCACCGTAATCCAGGCGCATCCAACACCCACAGTTAACGTCTTTTATTATTATTGTTACTCGTCTTACCCTGATATCTAGCTATGTGAACTAGCGTCCCAGCACACATAGATCCATATCTAAGTAAAGCAAGATTGTTATTGGAAACCAGCGGGGGTATCAACGAACTATGTTTACAGTGGGTCCCGTACATACCCGGACCACGGCCCAGGATGTTCCGTTGCTTGGTAACGGAACCAGCCGCAAGGCTAACAGGAGGGACGTATGTATGCCCTTATCATGATGGTACCAGGAAGGAGGGAGCCAGCACTCCCCTCGGTCGCCTGGAGGCCCACAGGTCAGACCGGAAATTTAGTTGCACAACATACCTAATACCACTGTAAACACGAACATATATTGATAGCCGCGTATTTCCCCCGACCCGATGCAAGTTGTCTTATTTTATGAATTCTTTAGATAATTATCAGGTTTCGGGAATGAACAGGAGCAAGTCAGGAATATTGTAAAAACAGGAGTATCAGGAGTACAATTTGTACTATCATGTAAATCAAACTGGTAAATCATAAAGTCCGGTTATCATTCCCGTTATCGTGATAATTATGAGAGTCATGTGTGTCATGCCTTGTGTTAGGAGATAGCATGACAAGAGGTGATATCCATCAAGTAACAAGTCTTGTAATTAGCAATATACAATACATGACCCAAAGATAATGTTCATAAACAAAGAGGTAATTAACCACAGCAAACAGTCAAGATTAGTCGACTAGGGAGTGATATTAGTCGACTTATGAAGGGGGTAGTCGACTATAGATAAGGGTCAAGTCGACTAAAAGGCCGCGTCTCAGAGAGCCGCGTCTCAGGAAGAAAGTTAGTCGACTAGGGGTAAATGTCAAGTCGACTGATAAATCGCGTCTTCAGGAAAAGGGCGCGTCTTCAGAAAAAGTTAGTCGACTAGGAAAATGGGGTAGTCGACTAATGAAGCTGCGTTTTCAGAAATAAGGTTACGTTCAAAGGGGTTAGTCGACTTATAGTTGGGTCAAGTCGACTAATGAAGTTGCAAAACAGAGAGCAGATCCTGATGTTTGAGGGCTGCGTTTGTTGATAAAATTACAAGCATGAAAATAATGTCCAAGTCTTGGCGAGTAGAGTTACTCGCCTAAAATGCGTCCGACGTCCTGTAAGAAATGCCAAGTGAGGAAGATGAGTTCTTTGCCAAGTTTGTTACCAAAACGATTACCGGAATAATCGCGAACGATTACCGGAAAATCTACGGTGATAAAGCTCGGCCCCAATCCAAAAGGAGGGTACCGGCCCAGAGTCTTGCCAACAGAGAAGAACGCGGCCCCAATCCAAAAGGAGTGGCCGGTCCTCACAAGTTGATGGAGAGAGTTTGAGGGTGCAAGTCTAGTGCAATAAGCCAAAATGAGTTTTTGCAAACGATGCCACGGGGGACGAATCTATAGTCCGTCGGAAAGAGGTTGTCGAGGAGGTGAAGATGGTATGCTTGGTGGTGGCTACGGTGGTGCAGGTGGTGGTGGAGATGGTGGAGAAGTTTGGTGGAGAAGATGGGTTCCTTGAGGTTTTCTTGGTGAAAGAGGTTGAAGAAGATGGTGTTGTTGGTGGAAATGGAGGAGGAGATGGAGGGGAAGAAGGTGGAGGAGTTGGTGGTGTATATGGAGGGTGGAATGGTGAGAATGGCCAGCCAAAGGGCTGTTTTTGCTGTTGTGCTCGTTGGCTGTTGGAGCAAGGAAGAAGAAAGAAAAATAATCAAAGAGAGAGAAAGAAAGGAGGAGTTATATAATGAGAAGTTTTGGAGATATTACAATTATACCCTCCCTCCAAAATGGAACATGCGTTTCATTTAAGAATGAAAACCTGCGTCTCATATAAGAATGAAAACCTGCGTCTGGCACTTGCCCAGACGCAGGGACGGGGCTCGCGTCCAGGGAGGAAGCAAAGCTGCGTTTAATCAGAAAAGACAAAAAGGCATGGTGATTTGATCTGAGTTGAATTGGCCCATAAGCATTAAATGCAGTACGGAGGGGATCACCGCATTAATTGCTGAGTCCAGTTGGCAAAACTCGCGTTTGAGGAAGGAGAGAGAAAATGGGAAAAAGAGAAAAGTGGAATATATGGATAAATTCCCAATATCTGGGAAAACACCGAAAACTCCGGAAAGTCCAAAAATTGAAGTATCTCAAAAGTCTCCCAAAAATTCTCAAAAATAATAAATATTATATAAAGATTTTTTGGTGAAATCAATTTTCAGAAATTCAATTCTATTTTCAAAATAAAAATCCTGGAATTTACTGTGAACGGTGTCTACACCGGGTAGGCTGGATTTTTGATAAAATCTGAAAAATCCCAGAAAATGCCTGAAGGAAGAAAATATAATTTTAAGAAGGAATGTGAAAGCGGAATCCAAAAATTTGATTCCAATTGTGAATTAAAATTCCTGGAATCAACCAGTGATACTGGCCGACACCGGTTTTGAAGATTTACAATTTAATTCCGAAAAATTCCAGAAAATCATGAAAAATCTAGAATATTAAAAAATATTTTGAAACTAAAATTAGTCAAATCTGAATACCAAACAGATCAAATCATGCAGTACTGCTATATGAGTAAGTATTTAAATAGCAGAAAATAAAATAAAATAAAATAAAATAATAATAATAAAATGCACCAAAAATCAGGATACGTAACTGTGCACGTATACCGAGGATGGGGTGTTACAATCTATCCACCTTACAAAAAAAATTTCGTCCTCGAAATTTCAGGAAGGGGAAGATGACGGTAGAGAGAATAGGAAGAAAGGGTTTTACCAACTAAGTTGAAAATAGTTGAGGGTAATGCTCACGAATAACGTCCTCCCGTTCCCATGTGGCTTCTCCTGGCACATGCCTATTCCAAGAAACCAATACTAATGGTATTGCCTTATTCTTCAATGTTTTGATACTTTTGTCCAGGATGGCCATCGGTTGCTCTTTATAAGACAGATCTGACTGTAGTTCCAGTTCGGAGTGATCTAGAATGTGACTCTCATCCTTGACATACCTCCTCAACTGTGATACATGGAATACATTGTGTACTCCTTCTAAAGATGGAGGTAATGCCAATCGGTAAGACACATCTCCCACACGATCCAAAATTTCGAATGGGCCGATGTATCTCGGACTAAGTTTTCCACGAGTACCGAACCGGATTACCCCTTTGGTGGGTGATATCTTTAAAAATACATGCTCACCGGTTCTGAATTCCAATGGCCTTCTGTTTGTGTCTGCCCAACTCTTTTGTCGGCTCTGTGCTGCCCGGAGATGATCTCTGATAATTCGGACTTTGTCTGTTGTCTGAACTAGAATGTCTGGTCCCATAAGTCTTCTTTCACCGACTTCGTCCCAACATATCGGTGACCTGCATTTCCTGCCATACAATGCCTCAAATGGGGCCATTTTGATACTAGCCTGATAGCTGTTATTATAAGAGAATTCTACCAAATGAAGATAGTCTTCCCATGACCCTCTAAATTCTATCATGCAGGCTCGTAACATGTCTTCAAGGATCTGGATAGTCCGTTCAGATTGTCCGTCTGTCTAGGGGTGATATGAAGTACTGAATTTCAGACGAGTTCCTAAATTTTCTTTGAGACTTTCCCAGAAATGTGATCGAAATCTCGTGTCTCTATCTGACACGATACTAACTGGAACTCCATGTAGACGAACAATTTCTTTCATATATTTTTCTGCAAGAACTTCTGTTGACTGACCTACTCTGAAAGGTAGGAAGTGAGCTGCTTTTGTGAGGCGGTCAATGATTACCCATACTGCATTATTACCCTTAGGACTGCGAGGTAGTGCTGTGACAAAATCCATGGTGATATGTTCCCACTTCCACTCGGGTATTGGCAAGGGCTGAAGAAGTCCAGCTGTTCTCTGGTGTTCTATCTTTACCTGCTGGCAAACTAAGCACTTGGCCACATGCTGGGCTATCTCCCTTTTCATGGCATTCCACCAGAACTTCTGTTTCAAGTCTTGATACATTTTATTTCCTCCCGGGTGTATGGAATAGGCCGAACTATGTGCCTCTGCCAAAATTTTCTGTCGGACTTCTCCTTGGGGGACACAAATTCTGTTACCAAAATATAATGCGTTGTCAGAATGAATACGGAGGTCAGTTCTCAATCCAGCTTCTATTTAAGCTCTGAATTTCTGCAATCTGGGGTCTTCTTTTTGAGCTTCTTTAATCTCATCCATCAGGGTTGATTGAATCTGAAAGGTCATCAACTGTCCCGTTTTATCAATTCCTTGTACTATCATTAAGTCCAATTTTTGATATCTTGAATCAACTCCTTCTGTTGCGTAAGTGTATTAGCATTTTATTCTCTGGCTTCCTGCTCAATGCATCTGGTACTGTATTGACTCTGCCTGGATGATACTGTAAATCTATATCATAATCTGCCATTAATTCAAGCCACCGTCTCTGTCTCATGTTTAATTCTTTCTGCGTGAAAATATACTTTAGACTCTTGTGATCAGTGTAGATTAGCACCTTGTCTCCCAGAAGATAATGTCTCCAGATCTTCAATGCGAATATTACAGCTGCCAGCTCTAAGTCATGAGTTGGGTAATTTCTCTGATGTGGTTTCAGTTGCCTGGATGCATACGCTATGACATGATCATGCTGCATTAATACACACCCCAGGCCTTTTCCGGATGCATCACTGTATATAACCATCCCTCCTCTTCCTGAGGGAGTCCTCAAGACTGGAGCTGTAATGAGTCTTTCCTTTAATTGTTCAAATGCTGCGGTACATTCCTCCGTCCATATATATTTTTCTCCTTTCCGGGTGAGCTTCGTTAACGGGGCTGCAATCTTAGAAAAATCCTGGACAAAGCGCCTATAATATCCGGCTAATCCAATAAAACTCTTAATTTCGGTTACTGTCCTTGGAATTGGCCAGTCCTTTACTGCCTGAATTTTACTAGGGTCTACTGAAATTCCTTCTTCTGAAATTATGTGTCCAAGGAAGGCCACACTATTTAACCAGAAATCACATTTGCTTTGCTTAGCATGAAGTTGTTCCTGTTGGAGAGTCTGTAACACTATTCTCAAGTGGTCTGCATGCTCTCTGTCGTTCTTCGAATAGATCAAGATGTCATCTATAAAAACAACCACAAACTGATCCAAATATGATGAGAACACTCTGTTCATCAAATCCATGAAAACTGCAGGGGCATTGGTGACTCCGAAGGGCATAACTAGAAACTCATAATGGCCATAACGAGTTCTGAACGCTGTCTTTGGAACGTCTTCTTTCTTACCTTTAGCTGATGATAACCTGATTGCAAATCCAACTTTGAAAATACTCGAGCTCCATGAAGCTGATCAAACAGATCATCAATTCTTGGTAAGGGGTACTTGTTCTTGATGGTAACCTTGTTTAACTCTCTGTAGTCTATACACAACCGCTTACCACCGTCCTTTTTGTTTGCTAAGAGCACTGGAGCTCCCCATGGTGAAGCACTTGGTCTAATCAATCCCTTGTCAGAATATTCTTGTAGCTGCTTCTTTAGAATTTCTAACTCAGTGGGTGCCATTCTGTATGGAGTTTTGGATATCGGAACTGTGCCTGGAAGGGTATCAATGGAGAACTCAATCGTTCTGTCAGGTGGAAGCCCTGAGATTCCTTAAATACTTCTGGAAACTCATTCCAAATTGGTACTCTCTTCTTCTGGATCTCACCAGCAGTCATCTGTGCTTTTTCCTTGGTAGGTTTGTGTTCTCCTTCAAATTGGAATTCAGGCTGAAGTGGTATTCTGAAAATAACTTTCTTGTTTCGACAATCAATGGCTGCATGGTATTTACTGAGCCAAGTCATGCCTAAGATTACGTCGTACCCTTTAGTATCTAGTACGAGCATATTCACTGTTAATGTCCTGTCACACAGTTCCACCGGACAATTTACACAAACTCTATTAGAGATGACTACTCCGTTACCGGTACTTATCTCCCACTGGTGGTCTAAATATTCAACAGGTATAGAGTTCAAAGCAATGAAACTATCTGATATGTAGCAATGAGAAGCGCCAGAATCAAAGAGGGCTAAGACAGGTTTAGAGTGCACCATAATCTTACCTGTTACCACTTCTCCAGAAGTTTGGGCCTCTTCCGTTGTCAAGTTGTAGGCTCGTCCTCTTCCACGACCCGCTGCAGTTCTGACTCCCCTCTGGACTGGGCGGATATCTTGTAGTGGGGGAGGGGGAAGGGCCCTCCTAACCATTGGTCCCTGGTTCCTCTGTCCATCTGGCCCTGGAAGTGCTAGCAATGCTTGGTTGACCATTCCCATTCTTTTGTGGGGACAGACTTCTATTGAATGATCACGGGAACCACATACCAGGCATAACCCATTTGCCCTACGGCAATTTTGTCGAGAGTGACCTGGTTTCTGGCAATAGCTACAAAAGAAAATGGTTGGGTTACTGGAAAGGGGGCTGGTCGAAATGGTCGTCTCATGGTTGGGATCCTTGCTGCTCTGAATGGACCTCCTCTCCCTGTTTGTGGAAATGGCCCCTTCATGGTCTGATTCTTATCATGTTAGATTTCCCTTTCTCCAGTCCTCGCTCCACCTCCCGAGCTATGGTGAGGACTTGGGAATAAGTTTTCAGCTGTTGGGGCATTAAGAGGATTTGAATGTCCATTGTAAACCCTGTTGGAACCTACTCGCCCGCTTTTCCTCATCAGCCACCATATATGGAGCAAAGCGGCTCAGCCTCAAGAACTCAGCGGTATACTCATCCACAGACCGGTTCCATTGTTGAAGTCGGATGAACTGTTCTTCCATTTCTTTCTGAGCTGTGGCAGGGAAAAATCTACTATAGAAGCTTTGAGAAAACTGGTCCCAAGTGACAGGTTCTCCAGTCTCGCTTCTTCAGCTAGCCACCAGGTCCTGGCTACATCCTTTAGTTGAATCTTGGCGACCTCCACTTGATTTTCTTTTGGGACCCGGCTGCGTTCAAACAGATCTGTGGTGTCAATCAGCCATTGTTCAGCATCTAGTGGTTTCTCTCCTCCCGTGAATATCGCCGGTTGCAACCGCCTAAAGTCTGATACGTTCCCCGGCCTTTGTTCCTTAGGGGTCGCTAACTCTTGCCGAAGGAGTTCTGTCTGTTGTTGCTGATTCTCCATCATAGTCTGGATAACCCTCAGAATATTAGCATTCTCTCCCGCGGGTCCATTTGATGCTTGCCCGGAGTTGTTACGATCCATCCTTCTATCCATACTTATGTTGGTAAAAAGGAGACTGGAAACTGGAAAGATGGAAGGATTTTAGGACACAAGGAAAGGAATCAAGAAGGACTAGATAAACTTTGTACATTGTAGTTGCAATGGCAAATTCCATTTGCTGCTTGATTGTACTATAGGTGTGAGAGCCTAGGCTCTGATACCAACCTGTAACGCCCCGATCCCGCGGGTACGGGGACGTCACTGCGACGTACATACGCAGGTCAGAAGTACCCTCACGTATATACGCTAAGCATCAGTACAAGTAGAATCAGAGTACGACAAACGTAGCGTCCATTCATATGCCAACATAAGAAGTACAAAGTATAAAGGTTATCACAGGATGTGACATACTATTACATATCACATGCATCATATATCACAGTCAAGCACAAAAGTACGATTTACAATATGATTACAAGATGCTCACGAGCTGAAGGAAGGTCCCGCGAGCTAAAAAGGAAAGTCTGGCACAACAGAAACCGAGACTAGTCAGCCTACTCGGAAAGGAAAGCTTGATCTTCCACAGAAGGCTCCACCTCAATCCAAGGTCCGGAACCTGAACATACAAATTCAAGGAGTCAGGACCTCCCAAACAAGTGATCAGGTTACAGCCGAGCGGCATAAGAAATAAGAGTATGAGAGTTGGTACAATATCATGAATAATCAGCCAGCGAGTAAAGGAAGTACGACATGTTATAAACGAAAGGCATTGTATAAGCTTAAGTTACGGCCTCATGAGACTAGTACCTCGAGGAATAATCCAAACAAGGAAACCTCATCTATATACCTTCATCTCATGTCACCGTAATCCAGGCGCATCCAACACCCACAGTTAACGTCTTTTATTATTATTGTTACTCGTCTTACCTGATATCTAGCTATGTGAATTAGCGTCCCAGCACACATAGATCCATATCCAAGTAAAGCAAGATTGTTATTGGAAACCAGCGGGGGTATCAACGAACTATGTTTACAGTGGGTCCCGTACATACCCGGGACCACGGCCCAGGATGTTCCGTTGCTTGGTAACGGAACCAGCCGCAAGGCTAACAGGAGGGACTTATGTATGCC